>PVHP010017447.1:0-34441 GCA_004024765.1 Zapus hudsonius | reverse complement strand
TCATGATCTTATTGCAGTAATGACAAGAAGTTAATTTATTTTCATTTTGGGATTGTGGTTTTGTTATCTCCCCTGCTTTCTCATTGGTCTTTTCCCTTGTGGAACTAGGGGTCCTAGGTTAGGGGGCAGGTGTCTCAATTTGAATTGCTGTGGTTTTTAAACATTGGTTTCTGCCCATTTCTGGAAAAGGGTCTAGTTTTCTTGATAAAGGGGCCAATACAAATTCTCATTGGGTATGCAGGGCATGTTCTGTTCTGTGTACCAGTTGGGTTTGTGATAGTGTTACAACCACAAATGCATTAGTTGCAGAGGTTACGGGTGTACAAGCCATTCTGGGCTAGTATATGGTATGCAATAGAGCATGAAGGTCAGAGATGTCTAGCTGTAGTCACCACTGTGTCTTGCTACTGGGGCTCAGGGGTATTCAAAGTAGAAACACTTGCTCCTTTTCCCGCTTCATATCCCAGCTGTGTGAGTTTTAGAGACTTCCCTACTACCCCTCTATCAGGTGTCTGCCAGAAAGCATTTGCCCTCTAGTTATAATTGGAGAGAGGCCCTCGGGAGGGTGCTGTTCATGTATTCCACCAGGAGCAATGCTACATCACTAGGTGTAAACTCAACAAGTATCTCTCCTGTCTGAGGAGTTCTGTCCTGATGAAGGTTCTATCATTCACCAGACTAGGGCACCCTGCACGTGAGTGCTCAGGCTGTGAGCCTCCAAACATACCTACTCCCCACTTGGGAGCTGCAAGTGCTAGTCCCCTTTATTTCCCTTAAGCTGCAGAAACAAATTTCCCCAGCATTCTTCACCTGACTAAAGAACCCTGCACCTGAATGCTCAAGCAGTGAGCTGCCACACAGGTCTCCTCCCCACTTGGGGAGCTGCAGATTCTATTCCCCTTTGTTTCCCCTAGATCTCCAGACAAGAATAGGCCTGGCACTCTTGACCAGCCTGGAGCTCACAGGAGTATGTTCCTCACTCCCCCTCTAAGGAGTGGTGCTGTGCCCTCCTGGAGCACATGGGGCTGCGTTCCTGCTTCCCCTCTAGGGGGCGGCTTTCAGCCCCTAGTCTCCCTGATTGGAGCTCCTCTGTCTTCCTTGTTGCACTTCCCACTCTATCAGCCTCTGGTAAACCTAATCTAATCTTTGCTTGGCCCCCAAACCTGGTGAAAAAGGAAAAAAGAAAGATAAAGGAAAAAGATAATAAAAAAATTAAGCAGGAAAGCGGATGCCCCTCATTTCCCCTGAGGCCTGGCTTGTGGTTCAGCTCCAGCCCTGGGAGCTGGGTTCAAATTTCCTCACACCTGTTCAGTTTCCAGACTGAAGATGTGCTTTCCTATTACATCTTTATCTCCCTCTGTCTGCAGCGGTGTGGCTAGCATGCTGCCATCTTCCCAGAATTTCCTGTATCCAATTTCATTCAGTCCATCTAAAGTTCAACAATGACTCTCTGGTGGTTGCATAAGAAATTATTTTTTTTCTTTGTGCCTTTTCTTCATTACTAACATTGCCTATGATGAATATGAGTTATGTAACTAATATAAAAGGTTAATTTAGCTTTTAAAAATCTATCTATATCCCTAGGTCCACCAGAAAACTCTAGAGTCCAACATAGCTATTTGGCCATTTCTATAAAGCAAAGGCATTAAAACTCCCTCAAACTAATCAGAAAAACCTATGTGCTCAGAACTAAAATTTTGCAATTCTATCTTAAAGCCTGTAATTGTCCAAACATTCAAGATTTTATATATATATATATATATATATATATATATATATATATATGTATGTATGTATATGAAACCATAAGGAAAATGTGAACAGCCACTCCTAAATCAATCCTGCTATCAAATTCCATTCTCATTAAAATGCTCCCCCAAGAGCTTTAAAACCTCAGCAGTGAACAGTGTCCTCCAATAAAGTACACCATTTTGTTCAGTGCCAAAAGATTAATAAAATTTAACAAAGATAATTACTTAAAAGTAGTCTCCATTGAGTGAGTCAAAGTGGGAAAAGACTCATTCTTCTTAGTAATAATTATCTCTGAGTAAATTATTTCCTACCTATTGTCTCCCCAAGGTACCTTCTTCCAGAGAACTCTTACTGAGAAACCAATAGCCATCTAGGGTTTAGTTTAAGGTCATACTCTACTGCCAATTTAAGTCAGCCTAAAATTCTGTTTTTCCTTTTGCTCAAAACTCTCTAGGATATTATCCCCAACACACACACACACACACACACACACACACACACACACTGAAAAATAGTGTGTATAATAATGGAAATAATATTTAGCATACAAAAGATACTCTTTAATTATTCATTTGTTTATCTTTAGGTTATTCTATTTACAAATATTATTTACCCATCCTTGCTGAGCACCATACTAGATATATCAGTGAAGAGAGCTGAGAGACCTTTGTCCCTTGGAGTTATCATGACGTAAAAGATAAAGTATAAATGCAATAAACTTAGTGGGATGTAGAGCATTAAAAATTTGATAAAAAGGAAATCAGGATAAAGAGTTAGGAGTCATCAGCTATGGCTAAAGGAAAGCAAGAAGCTGGTAGTGGGGTGGTCAGCACAGACTCCATTAAAAAAGTAAGATTTAACAAAGACTTGAAGGTGAGGAAGTTCAACAAGAAAATATGAAAGCATTCTGGATTATGACAACATCATTCACACAAGGCTCTAGAGTGAAAGTGATTTCTTCATGGAGCAAGGAAGCTGAATAGTCAGGCAGGACAAGAAAAGACAAAACGTGATGACAGGGAAGGGGTGAAGCTGCAAATACCCTCCCAGGTCTGTGTAAGGAAGCATTTAGAAGAATCTGGTCTGACTGCATTCTTACATCTCCTGGCAAGCTCCAGCTGTGTTGAGAAAAGACTGGCTGTCCAGGGAAATGCTGTGGACAGTGTAATAGGTGAACTCACTTCAGAGTGGGAGCAGGAGTGGAAAGATGAGACCCGCCGGATTCAGCATCTTCCCTGCAGACAGAATGGAGTGCATGTGGCTTCTGGGAGAAGAAGAAGGCTGGCTGCCAGGATTGCACCTTGGCAATCAGAATGGCCATCAGTGAGACAGGGAAGGCTACTGGAAGTAGGCTTGAGGGGAAGATACCAGCGTTAGTTTATAGACACATCAACTTGAAGATATCTAACAACTAATGTGATGCATGGATCTAACAGGGAAGTTAGATCTAGTTAGGTCTGAAGTTTGAGAGAAAAATCTGAGATCAAGTTTGAGTATTCAGTGTCACGTGGATGATATTGAAAACCATGAACCTGGCTGATAAGAGGAGAAAGTAAGACAAAGGTGAAAAAGAAATGGAATGGAGAGGGAAGAAAATGGAGTCAAACAACATCTGAGAGTTAAAAACCCTTTAACATGAAAAGCCCAGAGAGGAGAAAGAAGCAAGAATACGAGACATATGAAACGGGAGAAAGAAAAAGCAGTTAAAGTGTTTAATGCATACAGTAACCAGAGAAGAGAACCAAGACACATCAAGGTTGTGCTGTGCAAGGATCCCCAAAACTGAAGCTGGTTCAGTCTTTAAGCCACACCTTAATCCAGAATGCTAACCTGCAACATACCTGATCTGCAAAGCAGTTTTCTCCTAAAAAATACAGCTGTCTTTACATACTGTTATGGTTTCAATCTGGAATGTAGCCCTAGAGGGTCATGTTTCCAAATGCTTATCTCCAAACTGTTAGCTATTCTGGGAAGCTGTGGAATCTTTTGGAGCAGGGTTGACATCTTCAGCTGCTGGGATGAACCTCCAAACCAGACATAGTTTATGGAAGGAAGATGGGATTTGTTTGAAGCTTACAGATTGAGGGGAAGTTCCATAATGGCAGAGGAAACTGGCTCCATTTCACAGATCTGAGTGGACAGAGAGATACCCCAGCACCAACACCACACCCCAGGGACTCAGACAGAGGCAAGTGATCTGCGCATACCCTGGACTGGAATTCCAGATCAGCACCAGTGACACCTCCTCCAGCCAGACAGCTGGAAATCCAAGTTTTATAAAAATACCTGAGTCTATTGGAGGCCACACATTCAGACTATCACAAGGGGCATAGTTGAAGGAGGTCATCGGGGTAAGCCTTTTAAGACTGTACCCACTCTTGGGTCCAGCCTGGGCTCTGTTTCCTGGTCCACACCATGTGAACAGTTGACTCTTCACGTTCTTCCTGCCATGGATCGAGCCACTCCTGCTACCATGCCTTCCTTGCTGTGATGACAGAAACCAAAATAAACCTTCTTTGCTTTAACAGACTGAGCCAAAATAAACCTTCCTCCTTAAGTTATTTCTGTCAGGTAATTTCATCATAGCAATGCAAAAGTAGCTCATGAAATATCTTTCCGATTCTCATTCTCTTGCAACAGCCCATGTATTTTTAAGACTGAAATGTATGGATATCACTCTTTTCTCACTGTTTCTGAAGCAGCCCTCCAGTTCCCAACTCCTCCATCTCCTTCTCTTTGGGATCCCACGTGACTTCATGATTGAGCCAAAGCTTCCACAACAATACAATTGTAGGGATCCTGCAACCCCACATCTGCTTCTGCCCTCAGCTGGTCAGAGCATCTGGGGAATCACAAGAGAGATCCATAAAAAATATGCTTCCCAATCTAAAATGGGCTTCCAGTGTTGACCAGGGATATTTTTTTCTTACAGCTTTGTTCAGTTTCCATTCATTCCCTAAGATTTTCTGAGCCTTCATTGCTGTAATGAATCCTTGTCTACTCATCCTGGCAACCATAATAAGCTCCATCCCTTCCTTATCATTAGAAAACCTTCTAAATCCAAAAAAAAATTTAAGCCATTACACAAACTTCTTTCCCTTAAAATTCCTTTCTCCAAACTAATTCATCTGCATCTTACCTACTCCTCCTCCCTTTCTTCCCTCCACCTATGTTCTGGGCCCTGTCCTCTCAGCCCTTCCCAAACCATGCTTTGTCCTTGATCCCATCTGTCCCCTTAATCCTCAGTCTGGATCCCTCACCTGGCTCCTCCCTGCAATAAGTATAACCTGGTGTAGAAAGGCTAACTGACATAGCTTTTCTTTTGACAGTCTTCAGATCCCAAATGCTTTATCTTCCACATCTTGAAGGGCTGCTACTGTTCCTTACAAGGAGGTTCAAACATTGTCTGGGCTCTAGGATCACCCCTTGCTAGACCATGTCTCTACTAGAATTTCTAGAGCATTTTTGGGTCTCATTCTTGGGCCATGCAGCCCATACTGAACTAGATTATAGTTTGGCCTTCCTTCCTTTCTTCCTTCCTTCCTTTGTTTGGTTTTATTTCTTATAACACTTTCATACAGCACTTATAGCATCCCAAATACTTTTCTAAATCAATACTAAACTGCTAAAGCATTTATTATATCAATTACTAATATTTGCTTATTTAAACAAGCAAAGTATAGGAAAATCCCTAATGATATCTTTTGGCCTTTCCCTGATATACTTTCCCAGCCTGTTGGACATTTTATCCATTATATAAGCATTTGATGTTTTCAAAAGACTCAAGTGTATGGAAGTGAGTAGAACATGGTATGGTTTTCATGACAATGTAAAAAAAAAGCCACATCCTGTCTTTTTCTATAAGGGTAAATCTTGATATTTTCATTATATATGAAAAAAATCATACATAGTCACATTTATGTTTGAAAATTTCTTAGAAATGGGTCAAGCTGATGTCTTTCCTATTTCCTTTCCATTCAATTAAAACAGCTGATGTTTCCTTCACTATCGTAAGAGGAATCCATTCTACCTGCTGAATGCCAAATGGGATCAGCCTGCATTACCTCAGGTAATGAAGGAGCATTACATCCTAGAATCCTTCTCAGCTGGTGAGATACAAATGAGAGGCACATGGGAGCTGGCACTGAGCTCAACCCATAGAGCTGCAGGTTCCTACTCCCCAACCTGCAATTACTCCCAGTGCCCAGTATTAAGGGAAATGGCAGGCAGAACTGCCCAAATTAGCTGGTGCTACCATATCTCCTTGTATCTGAAGGCACTAGCTGTAAGACACAAATATATATTAAGAAATTTTAAATGCTGCCAGTCAAACTGTGCATGCCATCAACAGAAGAATTTCAATTTTAGGAGTGCTGACATGTGTATCTTAGAATACACACACACACACACACACACACACACACACACACACACACTTCTGTAGGTTTTCACAGTATATGTACTGCAGCTTAGACCCCAAGACAGAAATTGGACTCATTTCCCAACTGGATAGGATCACTGAAGTGAAATCAGACAGACTGATTTTAATTCATGGCTACATGAGTCATATTGGGTCTGCCCTGAAGATTCCCTAGAAGGTTAGATGGAACAAGACTCTGCTGTTGGGCTTCCACACCAAAGCCTTGCGCTATAGAATCTGTTAAGCAGGACCATCAGCCAACTACTCAGATGTAATGTTCTCTTTAAAATTAGTTCTTAGTGTCTGAGCCCTCTCCCTTAAAAGTCCCAGGAAATAGAGTGATAAATGATAGGATTTTAGCAATAAAAACCTCACCCAAAACTCTTAAGGGTGAGTCACTTCTCCCCAGCTCTCAGAGCCATACTACTGCGGTCCCGCTATGGTCTTAACTATTTCCTCATTCACTTAATCTTGCCCTTCCCCTTTCCCCCTTTTTTCCTTTCCTCCTGTCTTCCAATTCCTAACTTTTATATTATGAAGATTGGAAACAAGCCCCAAGAGTTCTCATAACATGCAAACATCCTTGACCTTCATGGATAGAAAACAAATAAGAAACGAATGACGTGTCCCTAAGCCATTAAGGACCTCAAAATATACTTCTTGGGTGACAAAATGAGTTTTTGATACAACATGGGATAAGATAAAAGAATAAAAAGTTAGAGAATTATTTTAAAAGCATTTCCTTATTTTCAATGACTAAATATTTATGCCAAATGCTCATCTGAGCCTTGCCTTAGATTTTCTTGGAAATTTTGCTATGCATCATTAAGTATCATATACTGATACAATATTAAAACATAGCTTCTTATATTGCTTTTTGGAAATACACAGAGCATGTGAAGCATAATGGCATATGCCTATAATCCAGCACTTGGAAGGCTGAGGCAGAAGGACTTAAAGTTCAAAGCCATCAGGGCCTATATATAGCAAGACTATCTAAAACTTTTTATTTTTAATTTTAAAGAAATACATATTGCTTTATCTTCCCAAGAATTTTAGACTTTTAAAGATGAGAGGGATCCTAGTGATCATTACAACTATCCCAGTCATTTTGTAAATCAAAAAACTATACATCATTTGCCTGGTAAGTTTTGCCACTGATTAAAGAATCAGTACATTTAGCTTTTTTTTTTTTTTTTTACTAAAGAACCCCCACCACAGATCCTGAGCAGTTTAGAAATAAAAGGAGAAAGAGAAGTTTTCCTCTTTTGTTATTTGTGTGAAGGGAGGGTGTACTGGGAGGAGAGGTTTTTTTAAAAAAAAAAAGTGCAGAATACACAAATAGAGTGTTAGCAGGAACAGTTGATGTACTACACAAAGAAACATCCTAAGAAACCCGAAGCCCATGGAGTCACTGTTTAATAAGAACAGCTTGATATTTCAATATAAAGGCAAGAATGGTGGAAAGTGAGCCAGCATCTCATTAAAAGCCACTTTTACATTCCATTTTCAAACCCCGTCAGACTATCAAAGGAAACAGTATCTTATTTTTCATTTAGGAATGATCAGCTATTCTTTTATGGTCATCCTTGATTTACTGTGACCAGCGCGATCAGGTACAGCCCTGTACTCTGTCTTTACCTGCATGTATTCAAATTTCTATCCAAATATACAAACTATTACTGTATTTTTGTGCTTCAAAGACTGAGAATAATGATGTGAATTTTTTTGCTCTTTATAAAAAGCTGCTAAGTTTATATGGAAAAGGACACAAATAACAAGGTCTGATATTTTAGAAAAAAATAACATTTTTTTAATACTTCAGGTGCACGTCTCTTAACACAATCAACTTAATTTTCTGTGACATTGTCCTTTCCAGAACTGCAAATTCAATGAACTCAGCAGGTCCTGATCTTGGGTTTTAACAGATGGCCTCAACAATATGACAATAATAGCATCTGACATGTGTTGTTTCAATGATCCCTTTTACTCTTGGAAAAGTACGCAAGCGTTAGATCCCGTGTGTTCCTTCGGATTGTTATTTCTGGCACGCGCTTCTTGGCATATGTTATGATGAACCATTCATAACAAATTAAATTTTCATTAAGGTAAAAAAACCTTCATAATCCATAAGCCTACAATTTGTCTCAGTTCCCAAGGTAACACTTTATGTGCAAAGGGACCAGTTATACAAATAATTGCATGTAGCACCGGTTCCGATTTATTTTTTAAGAATTACGTCTTCTGCTAAAGGGAGATGGAAAGAAGGAAGAAGAGCCTAGAATCCCAGAAATGAAAGGAGACATGATGCCCAAAAGACTCATGGCCTGCCTCTCTCTCTCTCTCTCTCTCTCTCTCTCTCTCTCTCTCTCTCTCTCTCTCTCTCTCTCTCTCTCTCCCAAAGCATTTTGCAGGGACGCAGTAATCACGGGTTCCAAGGAAACCCATCAAAAGAAGCTAAGCCACAGGACGCCACTTGAATGCCACCACATGGGCTGGATACAAAGACCAGCTGGAGCAGGCAGAATTCCTGTACCTAAAGGTAGTGCTTTGGGGCTGATTGTAGCTGTAATTAACAGCTTCCTCTAACTGTGCAATGGAATTTTTCCTGAAGGACTCAGTGGTTTTACTTACTGGCGGGCTTAGTAAAATGGGATTTCAAGCAGCATAGAGCTTTCAAACTCAAAGTCGCTAAATCTAGTTCAAGCAGAAACGTCGATTTTCAGTTGAGTGCACGTCATAGCAATGCCTGAGCATTATAAACCATGCTGATGGCTTCTTTCAGAGCAGACTCCAACTAAGTGGGAAAGCTAGCCTAGGCCTCTCTCTTCCTGAGCTCACACTTAACTCCCATAAAAAAATTTTGGCCCTATCATAATATATTCAAGCTTACATATTAACTGGAAGACTATTTGTCAGTGTGCACTAGAAATATTGGCTCATGCATGGGAGAGAGATTGGATTCTTGGCTTTGCCTCACCCCAGCACAACCTTTGCTTTAGTCATATTTCAGAGCCTGCTGCTGCCTAAGACAGGGTCTCTTCCTACATGAGCTTTGGGCTATAAATGTGCTTCATTAGAGTCTTATCAATGTGTTCTTTCTACTGGAAATTGAATTTACCCACTCACAAAGCAAATATAATAATGTGCAAGCTGAAGTCCAAGTCTATTTGGAGTAAACGAATTTAGTATGGAATATCATATTATGAGTTGAAAAAATTACCTTTGCTTATGAAATAAACACTTTCTCCCTTCCCAAGTGGTTTTATGTAAAAACCAAAAGAGAAAAGTAAAAAGAAAGCAAAATAAAGAAGCAAACAAATCCCTGTGAATACAATTAAAAGTAGGAGTTTGCTTGAGCACGTACTGAAACAGAAGACCTAGAGAGTTAGCGGAAGGGGTGGATAGTAACAAGACTGTGATCCCATGGCTAAAGTACTGTGAAATATCAACCCCAAAATCCATGTGAATAAGACTCAGTACTTTACAAATTCCATCCAGGAACCCACAAAAATGCAGGTGATGAAGGGGAGGTAGCAGACCCTCTGAGGACAGAGAGGGGGTCAGCTGGGGACAGGAAAGCCCAGTGGGTGATAGAAGGACTTCAAACAGTGTGATGCCATGAGAAAGTGCCCCAAACACTCTCTGCAACTCTCGATCTAGTCTTCATGGCTTAAATACCTTAGAAGTGACCAAATTCCCCTGGACAAAGGGAATAAAGTTAGCTTTTGTCAAAGTTTGCCCTAAAGTAAATGGCTGTGTAGCAAATTTTCAGAATAAGAAAATAAAATGATCTCATAAGATTAAAACTTTGTGTTAGATATGTTTTTTAAAATCTAAAGTAAATTAGCCATGCTTTAAAAAGAACAATAATACTTTCTTGAACCAGATCTGAAGGAACTGTGGCAGGATTTCTCAGATGTTAAAGGCCTTGGTAAAGTGAAATTGAGAGGAAACAGGAAATTTTTAAAGAACCAATTTTATGCCACATATGAAAAAAATGTAAATAAATACATATAAGCAGAATTTAGACAGACTCCATGTTCTAACCACAATGCTATGTAAGAAGTCAGTAACATCCCAGCACTCAGGAGACAAAAGTAAGAGGATTGTTCTGAGTTCTGAGTTCTGAGTTTGAGGCCACCCTGAGACTACATAGTGAATTCCAGGTCAGCCTGGGCTAGAGTGAAACCCCACCTTGAAAAAAAAAAGTCAATAACAAATACAGAGCTTTTTAGTATTTAAAAATAGTCTGCTGAACAAATTTGGGTATATATATACTATTGGAAGAAACCAAATTGAAACATACCCTATCTGGTGTGACTAGATGTGTGTTCATGTCTTCTTAGGAAAAAAGTGTCACATGACATGGCACCAGAAAAGCATGCGACAAATAAAAATGCCATTTTAAATGGGATCAAAAAGAAATAGCCTCCATTTTAAAAAATTGAATATTTGCTTTAAGAAATCAGAGAACGAATCTGGCCACAGTTCCTTTTGAAAGTTATTCCTTCCTCTCTTCACCGTCTCAGGAGACATGGCCATTATATACCCCACTGTTTCAGCCTCTAGTCTGTAGGATTCCCTGGATCCCTCCCCATTCCATGTGCTATTGAGCACAAAATGCAATCCAGATCTTTCTACTTAACTGTCACCTTCGTATTCCAAGCCCTATCATGTCGCAGGCTGCTCTGCCTGGAGGTTTTTGGGAAATGTAAATTCAATTAAATCAATGCTATGAAGACTATTCAGTGATTTACCATATAGAATATATAGCACAGGAACATACATTCAAATTTCTCACCAATATCTTACTTCAAGGACTATAAACTAAAAACCGCATAGGGAGAGGCACAAAAAAATTTAAAAATCCAGGCACTCAGAAGGCTGAGGCAAGAAAATGGAGAGTGTGAGGCCAAACACAGAAAGATACTGACTAGAATTTGGATCCTAGATATATTCGACTTCTTTTACAGGATATTTTAAAATATCTTTATCTCATTGAGAACTTTGAAAAATTCAACATAATTGGACATTGAAAGTGTAAATTTCAGGGACTGGGAAGATGGGTTGCCACAGTACCATGAAGACCCATATAAAATACCAAGCATAACCTCTGCCACATCTGCCAGGAAAAACTACAGAGGAAGTGACATCATGAATACTGCCCTCACTGCCAACCTGAAAACCAGCCTGGGGCAGGGAGTAAGGGAAGATTAGAATATTGCTAATGTAAGAAAACACTACTGACTGGGTAGAAGTGAATAGTACTTAAACTTGGAAGGTTACCAAGACAGAAACAGCAGTGCTTGAGGTCGGTGAACAACCAGAGAAGGAGAATGCTGGCTGCTGCTCCTGTGTTCATGGTTTAAGATCAGAAGCCATTACAGCTCCCTTGTCACAGCTAATGCATCTTGTGACTTAACTCCCATGCTCATCGTCATGTGCACCTCTCAGTAACTATTAATCCACTGTGAACTGGGGTTCAAGGCCAATGCCTTTCTGGGGAGAGAGCTATGCTTGGGCCTCTAGCGTTGGTGTAGTAAATCCTCTCTCCTCTAGCTGACACGCCTTCGTTTCTCATTGGCAGGGCGTTTTCTACGTCATTGGCAGACATGAAGCTTAATCAACACCTATGAAAGCAGAAATCCAGAGCGTAGAAAGAACTCAACACTAAAACAGACTGCCAACTGGCCTGCCATGCTCGGGGAACATAGAGAGAGAGGGGGCAGAAAGATTGTCAGAGAGGGGATAGGAATACCCTGAGGCACAGTACACACACACACACACACACACACACACACACACACACACACATGACCCCATAGGGAGGGACTGAGGCCTTCACAACCCCACTGAGGAGGGCCCCCAGGGTAACAGGAGCTGGGGCAAGGGGAGAAAAGAGTGCAACCTGTTATAATATACATAAAATCAAATTTCTTTTCAAAAGCTAGGCCTAGTAGCACATCACTGACAGGAGGATCCCAAGGGCTTGCTGGCCAGCTAGTCTAGACAATCTGCTGAGCCTTGTGATCAGTGAGAGACCTTGCCTGAAATATCATGATATAGCGTGACTGAGGAAGATAGCTGACATTAGCCTTAAGTCTCAACATGGATGTGCACACACGTGTTCACACACAGACACATGCACACACGCACGTACACACACACATGCAGGCATAAAAAAAAGAAAAAACGAGGGTGTGGTAGCACACGCCTTTAATTCCAGCACTTGGGAAGCAGAGGTAGGAGGGCTGCCATGAGTTTGAAGCCACCCTGACACTACATAGTAAATTCCAGTTGAGCCTGGGCTAGAGCGAGACCCTACCTCAAAAAGAAAAGAAAAGAAAGGGAAAGAAAAGAAAAGAAAGGGAAAGAAAAGAAAAGAAGAAAGAAAGAGGGAAGAAAGGAGAAAATGTAAATTTCTGAATTTTAAACTCTGCCTGGTTCCGTGTTCCGATATGATGAGTCACACAGGATGGTCTTCACACCTCATCCTACTTCCAGATCCTAATCTGGGAAACAGTAGTCATCTTTTTTAAAATATGTACTTTATTAATTTATTTAGGAGACAGACAGACAGAGAAAGTGTGAGTATTAATGTACCCAGGCCTCCTGCTGATGCAAGCAAACTCCAGATGCATGCACCCCTTTATTTATCTTCTTTACAGGAGTACTGGGGAAATGAACCTGGGCATCAGACATTGTAAGCAAACGCCTTTAACCATTGATCCATCTCTCCAGCCAAGCAATGGTTTGGGGGATTTTTTTTTTGTTTTTGTTTTTGTTTTTCAAGGTAGGTTCTCACTTCAGCCCAGGCTGACCTGGAACTTGCTCAGTAGTTCCAGGCTGGCCTCAAACTCATAGAGATCCTCCTACCTATGCCTCCCAAGTTGCTGGAATTAAAGGCATGCACCAGCACACCCAGCTGCAAAAACAGTTATTTTTATCCCAAGCTTTTAAAAGTATAATTAACAAATAAAAGACTACATGTGGCATTTTATATATGTATGTATCATAAAATGACTATATCCAGCTAATCAGCAAGTCTGTCACCTTACATGTTCATCATTTTCTAGTGAGACTATTTAAGATCTACTCATATTAAAACATCGATACATAATTTATTAATCCTACCTGAGATTTTATACCTTTTGCTCAGCATCTCTCTACCATCAATCATTCTTTATTCTCAGGTGTACAGTCTCTCCCGTGTCATATTCATTAATATGTTCTAATTTAAATATCTTTCACTGCAGGAAAAAATGAAATCTAGACTTAAAGAGCTACATGTGTTTTACTTATCCCTCAGAATATTTTGTTTATATTGAACATTTGCCCCAAACTGGATTATTTGCCCCAAAATGAAATATATCTGTGCTTTTCCATAATACACCAAACTGACTTCGAAATTTCAAAATATATGAGAACATTTAAATATTTGGTATCACATACAAAAGGTAACCCCCATGGTAAAAAGAAAAATCACTATTCATCTTGGTTTTTGAATGTCAGAAAGGAAAGGAGGTTGGAGGAAGGGAAGAATGAACAGAGGGAGGGAGGGAAGGAGAAAAGAAGGGAGGGAGGGAGGGAGGGAGGGAGGGAGGGAGGGAGGGAGGGAATAATGAACATCTTTGAAGCACTTTTAAGTGCCTAGAACCATGCTTTTTATGTGCCTAGAATCATGCAAAACAAGATAACAACAACAAAAAAATAATGTATAAAATAAGATTCCTATAAAGGTTAGAAATTAAATCAGAAAAATAGAAAATGTGAAATAACTAGAAATTATTAATATCTATATTATATCTATACTTACAATAGTAGCTCAAGAAAGAACAGACCAGGCTGATGAGATGCAGGAAGTCCTAATTAGAAATGGGCCTTAAAAATAGAATAGTATCTCAATATATATATAGAAATTCTAGACAAAACAGGAGGAGTGGGCACAGACAGGGAGAGAAGTAAAGCCTACAGTTTCACAGACAGAATAAGAGGAGTCATCCGGCTGACGGAGGGTGAAACACGGTCTAACAGTGACCTCTTCTTGTGTCATATGCATACTGATAAGTGTTCGTGTGCATTTCTGCCTATAGGTGCTGGGGACATGTCTGCCATGGGCTGACTTCATGCTCCTGGAGGATGTGGGTCATATTATCCATGACTCACCTGAACCATATGAAGCATCTTCAAAATCTTCCTATACACAAAGCAGAGAGAAACGGTAATAACACATTGTCTTTAGATAAGATACTTTCTTATCTGGAAGAATCTTACAACAAAAGTTACATGTATTCTTGTGCCTCCCTAAGGTAAGTAGATAAAGAGCTTTTTATCTGTAATTCAGACAGGATGAATAAAGGTGTTACGTGACTTATCCATGCCCTGTTTCTGGCTAAATTTCGGGTGACTCTCTGTAATTATTCAGCTGTTCAGGTGGCTTTGGAAATTTCTCCCCATTTATTCCTCCCCCTCCCCAGTGCTCCCGTTGTCTTTTCCCTCCCACCACAGGGCTAATAGTTCCCAGATAGTATGCTGCAAAGGTATCATTAGCCTCACCCCACTCTATCATCTCACCTCGGGCCAAAAAGAGCTTCAGAATAGTTGGCTAGAAGTTTCCTAGTTGATTGTCTTGCCTAATTGCTTTTTTTAAATGTTAACATGCTTCAATTTTCCTGAACCTATACATAGAGAAATTCAACTGGAAAAAAATCAGAGTTACAATTTAATCAATTCATCCATCCTTCTGTGTTTGAAGCCATTTCGGGAATAAAGCACATTTTCAGCAACCTTCCAACACAGGAACCCAAAGTTTTTCATGTAATCTATGAATTGAGTCATGCTTTTTGCTCAGCCGAGATAAAAAGCATATTGAAATTGTAGATTATCTCCTTTATGATATGGTTAACCCGCATAGTTAACCAGATATGGAATCATCTAGGACATATGTGCTTATGAGAACATTTCCAGAGAGGTTTAGCTAAACAGAAGACAGCCACCTGGATGTGGGTAGTACCATTCCATAGGCTGACTGAATAAAAAGGGAAGGGAAAAAACATGAGCATTGACCCTCCTCTCTCTGCTTCCTGACTCTGGATGCAATGTGACCAGCGGCCTCACAGAACCACCACCATACCTTCCCACAATGACGGGCTGCATGCCTTCTTAAACCAGGAGCCAAAATCATTTCTTATCATAAGTTGTTTCTGTCATATATTTTGTCACAGCAATGATATGTAATAATACACATGTAAATAAAATGAAAGCTACCTCTGCTGCATTAGAATAAACTTACTCGTCAAGAAGGCTCAATGCTAGACCTCTCTGCCATAACTTACTATTGAATGAAGTAGAAAGAGTACAGGTTTTCAAACAAAACCAGATCCGAACAAAAATACTGACTTTGCTATCAGACACAGAGGAAGCTTCTTGACTTCTCTGATCCATCTGTAAATAAAAATAATGCTGTGTAATTCATGCGGTGATTGTGGAGATCAGATGGATCCGCTTGTAAAAAGCAATTACCAGAGCTTCATACAAGTGGCGTTCAATTAGTCTCCTTTCCTGTAAAATGGAGCTGTTGAATTAGACAATTTTTAATGTCCCTTCTGGTGCTAACATTTTATGTTTCCTATATTTTTTTCTGGGCACTGTAAACTGTATCTCAGTCTAGTTCCCTGGTTCTCTCTCCTAGCCTCCAAGCTGCACAGCTATAAATACTCCACTCCTACCTGTAGCTCAAAATAGCTCCAGGCTCAGGGACTCTTGTGACCAAACCTCCACACTGTAACCTATTTTCAAGAACTGAGTGGCTGCCTGATTTCCTGCCTTGTACCTGATTCCTCTGGAACTTGAGACTCATTTCCTCCCACTCCTCTCATGAGATGAGGGCCAGGCCCAGAGCCTATCATCAGAATTACGTGCTAGGAGGCCTCTCCACACCAACCACCTGCCTGCTTGGACACTCACTGCCTGCCTGCTGCCAGCTAGAGAGCCCTAACCCACCAGCCAGGACATCTGCTACAGACCACTGCCAGGCCTCTCAGATCCCAGCTACCCACCTGCTGGCCCTCCTCACAGTGCTCCTGTGGGACAGTCCAGCCAAGCCTAGGCCACTTGAGGGTCCTGCATTAGCAGTCTGATCCTGGACCTGCCTCAGACAAGGCTGCAGATATTAATACAAGAATATAATTATGCTTTTGTTATTTCTGAAAAGAATACATACTCCTCATATATTTGAGATAAATTAGCTTTATCTCCTCTATATTTAGTCTATTTTGTAGCCTGATTTTTATTATCTAGTTTGTTCCTTTCATTACATACATTTTTATGATGATAAAGGACATACAGGAAAATGTAAAAAATATAACTGTATTACCACAAATCAAACATACCTATGTAACAACAAACTTGCTCACTGTATCTTCCAGGATAGAATGACAGCTCTGGTGTTTTATTCTCTTTCATAAATCACCAGCCCTACTGGACAAGAAGAGCCCCATGCTTGAATCTAATTCACCTCATTAAGACCCTACCTCCAAATGCAGTCACATTGGGGCTTCACCATATAAATTCAGGGGAGGAAGACCACAATCTTCAGTCCATAGCAGCTGTAGTGATAGACAAAGGTAATCGGGACCAACTTCATTCTGTGACTTACATGCCAGTATTTCACTCACAAGGTTTCATCCAGTCTGCCAACATGTACCAGAAACGACTACCCCTATGGCTTTACTTTTTACATTTAATAAAAATGTTCCCCAAAAGGTTAAATAATCAAAGTCAGAAAATGTCTTTTTGCTGATTGAAATTCCCAAGTGGATTAGTTTCAGCACGTGGGAGGCAGACTGTGAGTTTGAGGCCAGCCTGGAATTAGAGTGAGTTCCAGGTCAGCCTGGCCTAGAGTGAGACCCTACCTTGAGAAAACAAAGTAAATAAATAAATGAAATGAAATTGCCACATGGCTTCCTATTATTCTTAAATTTCTATCTAATTTTTCTTCCCAGTGAACAGGGTCTCTTTCATCTGGCCCCGTGTCTTTCTGTCTAGAATGTTCTTCACAGATCCATGCCTGTTTAGCTGTCCTGTAACTTGAATACTAAATGAAATACTTCTTAGGGTGAGTTATACACATAGCTCCCTTTCCTAATTATTCTTTAAATAAAAGGGTCTATTTTGACTTTTTTTATAACAAAGGTTTTGTCTTTTCTCAACTGGCAGAGAATAGCACCATGTTCTGTGGATGAAGGCAGGAACAAAGGAATGATTTGTCTGTGGTCATGGTTAAGTAAACAGAAGAACCTAGATTAAGCCATTCACTCTTGTTTCAAACCCTACCAAGTAATATCTAAAACAATATATTCCAAAAACATATGTGAAAGTTAAAAAGGTATAGCTCAGTTCTTGGAAGGATCTAATTCAGTAATAATTACAGCTAGCATTTATGGAGGGCCTACCCTGTGCTATATGCTGTGCTAAGTGCTTTCCAAGGACTGCCTATTTAGTTCTCAAAACCACCATATAAAGCATCTGTTATTATCCTCATTTTGCACTGAGGCATTTGAGATTCAGAGGTTGAGTAATTTACCCACATCATGCCTAACAGGAAACTGGACCTAGATGGAATCCAAGAATATATGTCTGCAGAATTTGTGCTAACACACTCCAGGTCATTAAAAAAATGAGTCCATTTCAAAATAATTCATCACATTATATATTTCCTGATTTAAATGTGTATTTACTCATAAGTTCAGAATTAAGATTGAAACAACTTGTGTCCAAAAATAAATGTAAATTTCAGCTTCACTCCTGACATTATCTTTATCTTCACTCTTTTTTCCCACAGGAGAAATAAGATGTTATTTGATGGCAAAATTTTCCCAGCATCAAAATCTACTATGTGACACAGAAGGGAAGGCTCACTGGATAGAAATTGTGGATGGCAGATGTCCAGGACTAATTCATTGCTTTTTTAATGAAATACCATGGATGTCTTTGAAGGGACATTCACACTACCTAATAAGTAATCTTCCGAAGTATGGCATGCTGGCTATTATTAACCAGCACAAGCTGCTGCAGTTAATGAACAATGCTCATCTGAACCCATTTGCATAAACTCCTTTTACCCCTGTTTTGTTCCTAGCTTTCTCTTGAGATTGATATTTATAAGCTAAACTAGAAACTGGAGCTCTACAAGGAGCTACCAGACACCAACACTCTTTAAAATATCTGCAGGCAGCAAATACTGACCTAAACATGGGAAACCCCATTCTGGAGAAAGTCCCTTAACTATTTCTAATTCAAGTAAACTATCTTCAGAAAGCCTAGGAAGCCAGTTCCAAACAAAGCTGGCAGGGTTTTGCTTTATTTCGTTCTTTCTACCAGCAGCTAGATAGAGGATTCTACAAGGGAAAAGAACAATGAAAACCATGCATAACTGAAACAACCTGCCAAGCAACCCAGAAATGATAAGAAAACAAATCTATATGAGCTGCTAAACTGGATAATGTCCTGAAGCAAGTAAATGAGGCAGAGAATAATGACTGTGAGTGGGGAAAAAAAGAAGAAGAAAAAGAGAGAAGACATTAAGAGCTTCTTACAACCCCCTGGCAGACAAATACCACTCTGCAAATCCAGCACATAGCTCCAGTGCTGTTTCATGAACACCATGACACCAAGTGGTACCAGCGAGATGGATTTTTCCTCCCATACTTGAACTTTTTGAAACAAAAACTAATGTTCTTCATTTTGCCCTTATTTCTCTCTCTAAACTCCTGGTGGGAAAAAAAAGAGACCGAATTCAATAATGTAGAAATTCTTCGGTTTCTCTGGAATCAATCTACAACCTAGATGGAACTATCTCATCATTCTTCTTTGATCTTTAATAAACATTAAAATCTGCCTTCATCAAAAGTGAGAGAAAGGATATAGAGGGCTGGAGGGATGGCTCAGTGGTTAAAGTCATTTGCTTGCAAAGTCTGACAGCCTGGGTTCTGGGTTCGATTCCCCACTACACATGTAAAGACAGACAAACAAAGTGGCACATACATCTGGAGTCAGTTTGTTTGCAGTGGCAAGAGGCCCTGGTGTGCCTCACCCTCTCTCTCTGAGGAAGTGAAGGAGAGATATTTAACATTCATATCTAATAATACTGTACTAGAGGTAAGTGACTGGTCTGAAAAAAGTAATTGTCACCAGTGTGTCACAGTCTGCATCTCCATTTTTATTTTTAAGCATAAAAGTGGTGGCGCATGGCTTAATCCCAGCACTCGGGAGGCAGAGGTTGGAGGATCACTGTGAGTTCAAGGCTACCCTGAAACTACGTAGTAAATTCCAGGTCAGCCTGGGCTAGAGTGAGACCCTACCTCAAAAAAAGAATTTATTTTAAGAGAGAATAGAAAGACAAGCAGAAAAGCTCCTATGAGGGGTTTCTCCCTCCCAGCTGGGAGGGGTCCCAAGAAGGAAAATCTAGGGAAATTCACATGGCAACTGGGATTAGGTCTCTTTATAAACTAGGCAACCAATTCGAATGAGCTTCATTGCCTATTTCAAATGTATATGAAGGATCTTGATTGGTTGGTGGGCCCTAGAAGAGAGTTCAGACTCAGAAAGTGCCCTGCCAACAAGGGTATAATACCAGGAAAATTTAAGGAGGAAGAATCAGGAAACTGGTCCTTATCTCGTCTTGATGAAAGTTCTCTTCTGTCTCACCAGGGCAAGGCAGTATCTGTGCCCCGAAACTGAATACCTGCACAAGAAAGCCATCTTGCTGCTAGCCTCTGTCATCAAATGGGTTGCCTCCCTAACACTGAAGCTGTGTCGTCCCCATGTGTGTGTGTGTGTGTGTGTGTGTGTGTGTGTGTAAAGGCCAAAGAAAGTGAACCTGTATCTTACACATCACCTCTTCACTTCTTCACATTTCCAGCCTGGTCTTGAAGGCATTTGGATTTCTGCCACTTGGTCGACTGTAAACCCCATGGGAAGAGAGACATTTTGTTGCCGTATCATTCATGCCTACAGCAACGCCTGGCACAAAGTAAGTCTTCCAATAAATGACTGTTACAGCCACACAGTTTGTCAAATAAAAACAGTAAGGGAGATAGCTATCTAAAAATAAGTGCAATCACACAGCGGAAAGCACTGTAAAAGAAGTGTAACAATGGAAACTCAAAAGTCTTTACTTCCTCAGCCAACAAAACATATAATAAAAGGAAATAAACAAGATGTCTATGACTCCTTGCCCGGTACTCTTCCCACCACTCCTCATGCCAAATGTAGGCTTGTATAGCAAGAATCCGTAGAAATTTTCTGAAAAAAGCTAACTAGTAACGTTTTTCAGGCCATGCCAACTCTGTCACAACTCTTTTATTTTATGTTTGTAGCACAAAAGGAACGCTATACAGTTGGAAAGTAAATTAACATGACTGTGTTCCAATAAAACTTTATTTACCAACAGGGAACCATTTTGCCCCACAGAACATAGTTGCTGAACATGTTCCAGAAGATGAGAACTATTTTTATCATCATTGTAGTTTGTTAATAAATGGAACTATTTGGAGAAGTATTTCCTTTTGTGTTTGGAATATACATATATATATGATACATATATATGACATATTTATCAGATTACAGGCACACATATATGTGTATAGAGAGAGAGATGGGATACCTGCCCATATGTGTGTAAAGAGGGGAAAGTGGAAGAAACCTTCAGCAATGGTAACTTACACTTCCATGAAAACAGAATCAGAGAATTTCTTAATACAGCTTCCTAATGGGAGTAGAAATCTTGGACTCTGACTGCTATCCTATGGGAGGTTGGGGAGATAGCATAGTTGGCAAAGTGCTTGCCTTGCAAGCATGAGGACCTGAATTCAAATCCCAGAACCCATGTTAATTTTTTTAAAAAACTGAGCATGGTGAGTGCTTGTAATCCCAACACTGGGGAGACAGAGACAGATGGATCCCTAGAGCTCATTGGTCAGTCAGTCTAGCATAGTTGGTGAGGTACAGACCATTGAGAGATCCTGTCTTAAAAGAAGTGAATGGTGGGGAGGGGGGGAATTGGGGAATTCGGGATAACAACGCATGGTTTGCCCACTAAATAATGTAACTCATTATGGACAATAAATATAAAAAAAAAGAAGTGAATGGAATTCCTAAAAGTCAACAACCAAGGCTGTTCTCTGTCTTCTGTGGGCACACTCAGCACATAGACACACAGAAAGGATCTACGGGAAGATAAACTTAGAGATATAAATGCTGTTGAAGAACATAGAGGAAATTGTCTTTTTCTCTGAGAAAGCTAGAAATGAAATTTAGTGAGCTTATATTGCTTCACTCTTATAGTTAGGTTCTTAGAATTAGAAAGAAGGAATAGCAAATGGGAACCATATCACATACATGAATGTGTGTGTTCACTATTTTCTTAAAGGTAAAAATCAAGGTGTTTTTAGGAGTAAAGGAAGGAAACACTTCCACATAAAAATTAAGCCAATCTAGTACTTATTCTTAATGAGGCTGAAAACATAGCTGCTTTATAATGTAAAAGGGAATAAAAGGAAAATAGACAAAATAAGTTATGAGAAAGAAAACAGAAGAACAGGAAAGGAAAAAACAACAAGGAACAGAGAGTGAAAGAACAATGAGGCCAGGGAGGTGACACCAAGGAATGACAGATTATCAGCAATTCTTTCTCAGTCAAAGATTCTTGTGTCAAGAGTGTCTAGTCACCGAAGCATTAAAAATCTATTCCATCTCTTTTTACAGAAACAAAGATAACTGTTTATAAGGAGAAGGTTTTGATTCTGTTGGCCTCTGATCTGTTTGGTTAAGCATTTTTCCTCCATAGTCAAACTCTGTTGTTGGACAAACTCAGCCACAGTTGCCAAGGAAAGCACATATGTAGACCATCAATAGGATAGGCCAGACACAACTAAAATTCTATTGGCTGCCACTCATTGATTGCAATGAGGAACAGAGATAATTGAAAACACAGAAGGGTGCCAAACAGACCAGTGGAAATCACCTTCCATGTTCTGCACCAATGTTGAAGCCAGGATGGTGAGAAATTAACATGTGTCTTCTTTCCTAAGCCTTTCCCTCCTGGCTCCAAGATGGCCACAGGCTCTTAAATTTTCTTAAGGGAGCTTATGCTGCATGGCCAAAGAATTGCCTGAAGATTAGATTGCTTTTTTTCTTAAAAGCCTGGGAAGGGAAGGGAAGGAGGTGGAGATTTGAAGTGAGAATGTCACCCAAGGACCTGTTGGTTCTACCACAAGAGGTTCCACAAAATTAAGTGAAGAGATAGCAAGTCCTCTGAAAGAACTGAGTGGTCAAGCACCCAACTTCACGCAGACCCCAGGGGCACTTTGGAAGGAACACAGCAGAGCCTGTCCCCTACAAGGGCTGATGTGTCTACACAGAGATCCATCCAAACTGAGGACATTACACCTCATCTTCTGCCCATCCCACTGTGGCTAACACCAAAGCAGCCACAGAGAACCCCCCCAATAATTCCTGAAATTGAATTTCCAACCAATATAATGAGATAAAGGACTAGATCAGATTAAATTTGATTTAGAGAAGAAAAAGAATTTTCTTGTACCTAAATGTTGAGGTGGAATAAAATTCATTGCTGCTGTAGCACTTTTTAATGAGTCACTTTAATTTTATACAGTTCAGTCACATCTCACATTAAATGCAAAGTAGAATCATTCTTATTCTCGGCCTCCTCCACTCCCAGCTCATGAGCTACAATGTGTCAGACACTGTTCTAAGCACTTTGCCTACATCCTGTGAGGGAGATACTATGACTGTCCACCTATTACTGATGAGGAAACTGAGGCAGAGGCTACATAACTTAATAAGAGAACCAGGACTCAAAACTAAGCAATGCAGCTATGAAAGTTAGAGCCCCATTTCTGGGTCCTCAGGCTGAGTGGGAACCAAGTCTAACTGATGTGGAATTTGCATGGGCCACACCCATGTCCTGCTGTAGCCATGGAGAGCAGATGTGAAAACTGAACACCAAACAAAACAAGCTTCAGTGAATAGCTGCTGATTAACTGAGTGTTTCCTTTACATTCTCCAAAAGCAGAAACTTAAAGCTTCTTTCTATAATATTGCCTATTGCAGTGCTTTCAAGATGCTTTTTAAAGGTATGCTGAAGTACAACCAGTCCCCCTTTTGAAGCATCTCCCGGAGGGTTAGAGAAAAGCTTCCCGGCACATCACTCATTTTAAGTGGGGTGTGTGGCTGGGAAGATGGCTCAGCAGGTAAGAGCACTGTCTCTCTGAGTTCCATCCCTCAGCAATCATGTAAACTGCTGGACATGGCCATGCATGCCTGTAACCCCAGTTCTGTGAGGAGCAGAGACCCCAGAATACTGTGGGTCATGAAAATGGCAGCTCCTGGTTCAGAAAAAGCCCCATGTCAAGAGGAAGACATGTTCTCCTCCAGCCTCACCCATCCATCCATCTTCACACAAATATGCATAAACCACACTACACATACTACATACACACAGCAAAAGTAAAGTTGAGTGTGCCTTTCCAGAGGAAATGGCCCTGTCCTCTGGGTATGAGGCCATGGCCCCAGCAAGGAGCACAACCTACAAGGAGGGGCTGGACCAATAGACAGTCACAAGGTAAAAAGAGAAAGGGGCATTCATTCCCTACCTCATCTTTGACGCTCACACCCCTTCCCTCTAGACCCCAGAGCAAGATCCTGGTTTGCCTGACTTAGAGGTAGGCTAAAGGTTGTTAAGAAGTTGTTAAGAGCAAAAATCTGATTCAAATCTCACTGAATATTCTCTACCAAATCTCCTTTTTCTTTGCACCCCGATTTCAAGCAATTATGTTTATCTCTTACATGTCTCCTCTTGTTCAGAACTTTGATGATTCTCACATGGGCTGTAGACTGTTTACTCTAATTGTGTTCTTATTAACATTCCCATTTGAAATGACTGAAAATAAGAGTTTAACCTTCTAAAGTGAATGACTGCTAACTGTATTTCCTCCAGGAGAAATTAACTTTGGAAATACTGCAGAATATGGCCAGGGACAATATGCCCATTCATGTTTCTTCCTATTTTGTTAAGGCTGAATCTTTCATATCTTTTCTGAAAGAGATATGGAGTCAATTGCTCACTGCTTCCCCCCCCCCAAAAAAAAAGTACCAAAGAAATCCTAGTGACAAATAGCAAAGGTTTCTGGAAGAGAATACTAAGTGACCATGCTCTCAGGCCCCTGGCTCCATTACTTTTATTTTAGAAAAAAAAGAGCAAACACTGAGTATAAATTATTTTTTAATATATGCAGCAGTAAAAATTGCACCATTTAATTTCAGATTTTTCCATGCAAAGAGAAACTATCATTTGATCATTTCAAAGGGATAAAAACAAGAGTATGCCTCACTGCCAAAAGAAGGGGGGAAATGTCCTCCTTTGGGATGCAGAACATGAAGCAGGGATAATGAGGATTTTTCCCCTTAACAGACTGAAGATTAAAATATGAATTAAAAAGCATTTAAATATGAATGGAAACAATCAAAGATCAAAAGAGCTATTTGTACTGACTTAGAAAACCAACCCCAACATATCCCCTGTGTCTCTCCAAATGTGCATGATAAGTGGTGTGTCAATGCCAAATAATAATTCTATACATTTTATTGATAATTGTCTTCAGCCTGGCATATGGAAGGAAACGTAATCGTTGCCGAGAATTGCGGCAATATATTTAGCTCCTTTAAACTTCTACTTCAATCACCTTTCATAAAGTAAAAGAAATGAAAGGAACTCTGTAAGATATACAAAGGAAACTAAACTTACTGATATATACTGGGAGACCCAAACCAATTCCTTTCATCCAGACACACATAATTCTTACTGCAGACTAGACTCCATCTTTTTAGATGAGCCATCACTCCCCCTCCTAGAGCTGAGAAGGAGTGACTACCTGTGATCATGTATCACCACCATTAAAACTGAGGCACTCTACCCACCCACCCCTTGTATATGAAAGAAGAGAAAAATAAAAAATAATCATCACCAGCTTCCACACACTGACTTTTACAGAGCCCCAGTGAACCTCCTAAAATGAATGACAATGGATAAGCTGCCTCAAAGATTTTTTTCAGAAAGCTGCCAGCACGTTTCTACAAGGTAAAGCGATTTACTTTGCCCTCAGTGGAGGAAAACAGAGAGGGCTTAGAGAAAAAAAAAATGAACTAGCTTGAAAATAAAATTATAAAGCTGAGAAAATACCATGAAAGAAACTTCTTACTTACTCGTCCTGGTTTTAATCATCTCAAAACCTGAAGAATTAAAAACTTATTTATTTCCACAACTGAGGCCATTTTTGCTGAAATTGCAAAACTAGTCATTTTTCCAAAAATAAAAAATGAAATTAAATTTTAAAAGATAAAGATTACATGATGTCCAGAGAAAGCGCTACCAATTTAATATGAAAAAATAAGGAAAATAAGGCACAGTGGAGAATAGCTTCAGTGAATGTATTCTCTACTGCTTTGATAAAAATTAGCTCATCAACCATAAATTATAAAAGTTTCTGGCAAAATAGTTCTCAAGTTTATATTTGTTAGAGAGAACTATAAATCATCAAGAGTTAAACACCTAACTCTAAGATATGTACTGACTTATTCACAAATAATCAAAGAAATAATCCTTCTTTTGGCTATGAACTAAATTAAACTGATGTAAAAAATAAAATTCAGGCTGGAAAGTTTGCTCAGTAGTTAAGAATGTTTCCTGCACAAGCATGAGGGCCTGAAGGAGCCTAGGACTGCCCGAGTTCAAATCCCCAAACCCCATTTAAAACAGCTGGTCACTAGCACCTGTAAACCCAGTCAACAAGGGAGCAGAGACTCAAGAATCAAAGGACCCCAGCAAGCTCTGGAATTAGTAAAAGGAGGCTGTGATGGGGCAGGACACTAAATGTTGCACTCTGGTTGCCACAGGTGAGTGACCCCTGCCACAGGCAAGCTTATGGGTTGCTGCAAGGGGACATACACATGCCACACTGCACACACAAATACACACAAGCAAAAATAAAATAAATAAATATAAATAAACTTCATTCATGGGCTGGAGAGACGGCTCAGAAGTTAAAGCTTGTGCCTACAAGACCTAACCATCCAAGTTCAATTCCACAGTAACCACATAAAGCCAGATGCACAAAGTGGTGCAAGCATCTGGAGTTCACTTGTAATGACTAGAGGCCTTGGTGTGCCCTTTCTCTCTCTCTTTCCCTCTCTCTCTCTCTTTTTCTCTCTTTCTCTCTCTCTCCTTTCTCTCCTTACAAATAAATAAATTAAAATTAAAATTAAAAAAATTCATTCAGAAAGTTTTTACAAAGGACTTGGTATAAAACTGAACAAGAGAGGATAAAATTCAGCTGGTAGACTCTAAACAGTTAATATTCAAGGAAAGAATGACAACAAAATAAACAAAATTGAGAATTACCCTTCTTGCTGAGAAGGTAGCATTTTTTTTTTCAAAGACCTGAGGAAGTAAAGGAGCAAGACAGCAAGAGATGAACCACTCCCGGCCTATTGTGTAAGCCTCAAGTGAAACACTTGAGACAGTGGTGAGGCAAGAAAGAGACCTATAACCACAGCCAGTCAACCCAGGATAAGTCAGTGAGACAGACACCAGTGACTTCCAACACAACTTCAAGTAGAAGCACAGAGACTCTTAAGGTCACAACAACAATGAAACAGACTTAAAACTCACCCTCCATGACTCAGGGAACTGAGCAGAAGAGGGGGAGGAAAGATTGAGCCATGGCAGGAGGGATTACCCAGAGACTTTACCCCCTCAGCTAGAATTCATAAAGTGGGGGGCAACCTTGTTGCCTCCTGTGCTATCCATAAGCCCTTGCCACATGGATTGATCCAGTGTGCCCACCAAGGAGGATACCCAGTGGATTAGGGACAGGGGGAAGGAAGTGGGAATATAAACACAATATTTACTCAATCAATGTATCTAATGCTGCACAATAAAAATAAAATTCAAAAAAAAAATAAGTAAAGGAGCAAGACATGTTGCTCCCTGGAACAACAGCACTTGAAGTAGAGGAATAACAAGTTCAAAGACAGGGTTTCAGGTGACGTCTTCAAGGACTATGAAGGAGGGCAATACGCCTGGACCTGCATCGGTCAGACTAGAGCGAGATTATAGATGTAAGGGAATAGGAACAAGATCATGTCTATTCTTTTAGGCCAGGGCTCTTGTGGTTTTAGGTTGAGAAGTTTGTGAGGGTTAGAAAAGGACAATGTTTTATTTACAAGGACCACTCTGGTGGCCTTATTAAAAATTACTCCAAAAGAGAAGGGACAGCAACAGGGAGACAGGAGACGAGTTCATGATCATGCTACAGCAGAAACAGAGATGAACACACTTGATTTCCCAAATTTTCAAGATTTATTGAATAATAATACATTCAGAAGTATGGTGCTTTTAATGACAGTAATTTTCCAGATACTTCTACGTTCTTTGATAGTCCTGCCAAGGCAAACAGAGGTTCTTGTATTCTAATCTTAATTACAAATATTAACTCTCAAATCACACAATAAGTAAATACATGTGTGTATGTACGTATGCATGCATGTGTTTATGTATGTATTCATGCAAGCATGGATGCATGTGTTTATGTTACAGACTAGCTACAAAGTGTTAGCCAAATTGGGCTTCAGGGTTGAGCTGAGCTGCAAGAGTGAACTGAAGGACAGAACCGGGTATAAACAAACAGATAAGTGGACAGGCAGACAGTTATTGAGTAGGCTGCTGTGATGGTTAAGTTTTGTTGTCAACTTGACCTGTTGGCAATCCACAGTAATCTTGAGTGTTGTGTAGCAGATTTCCCCTGAACTGAAGAGAGAAAGGAGACTCAGGGGATTCAGAAAGTCATGTTAGCTACAAACATCCCTTAGTATAGGAAGGAAATTGCAGAGACTCAGGAAGTCAAGTCTGGGAAAGGGTTGCAAGACCTCACCTTAAGGCTATATATAGAAGAAGGAGATCTCTCTCTCCTCCTGTCTGGCTGCTGGTACTTGTTGCGCATCTCTTTGTTGCCATTGGAACAAAGTTTCCTCAGTCCTCCAGCCTGGACTGAAGACCAGCAGCTTCCCAGGAAGCCTTCAGGCCTTCAGTGCTGGATTGGGACTGCTGAGGCATCCAGCCATGTGGACTGAGTGGCTATCAGTTCCTTGACTCTTGGGCTTGCAGACTGCTATTGTGGGACTGCCATGAGCTAATCCAATAAATCCTCTTTTTACTCCAATTTGTGTTAGCTGTTCTGTCCCTCTAGAGAGGCCTACTATAGCTATGTCAACAGTGGGGATCAAGTTGAATCCCGCTGGAACATAGAGACTTCCTTGATGCCCACACTTGGTGATCAGATGACAGGTTGGTGAGGACTGTCACTATGGCAGTCTTAATTCACTGATAAGCATATAGGGTGGCACCCGACCCTTTCTACCCCCAGGAATAAGCCATTTATCAGTCTATCTCACATAATGGTGCCATTAACTGTCCACTCAGGTTCACTGTCATCTCCCACCTTAAGTCAAAAGCTGCTCACACTGCTGCTGAGGAAGTCCAGTGGAAGAAAGCAGAAACCAGGTGTGCACTGCTGCAATTCTGTGCAGTTTAATGTTTGATGCCTAATTATAAATCCATACATTGTTGTGGGCATTTCTTGTATGTACTCCCCACCATGGCTCAACTCTAGACATGCTTTTATACTAGCAACAAGTAATATGCCGTAGGATCTGAGGAGATGGCCCAGTGAAGAAAAGCACTTTTCCACTCCAGCATGAGAGCCACCGAGGGCCAACTCACCCTGAGTTTCCCTCCCTAGTGTCCACTTGAACAGTAGCTGGGTGTGACCACACTCACCTAGAACCCCCATCTGAACCTAAAGAAGGCATCTCCAGGTTCAATGACACTCCAAGAAACAAAACTGAGGGAAGAAAATGTGGGTTTTAGTCTTGGCCATGTTAATTTGATTTTCCCATTAGATTTGCAAGTGGAGACTGAACAGAAATTGCATAGACTCGGAAAGAGAGATAAGCAGAAATAGAAATGCCTAACATAAGAATCCGGGTAATACTCAGAACTATAAGATTGAGAGGTCACAGTTCTAGGCAACAAATATGAGGTATGAATCAGAATGAGCAAAACTCCTAAAAGGTAAGGTCTGCATAGCTGGAAGGAAAAGGCTTTAAAAAGAGAGAAGTGAGGAGGTGTGGGAAGATTCATCTAGGCTCCATTGACAAGAGCTTGATCAAAAGAGTCAGAGTGCCACAGAAGGGAAAGTTAAAACCTTCCAGAAATTCAAAGTTTCTGCAAAATATTTACTTCACAAATTAAATGAAGCCAAAGTAAGTAGCATTCAAATTTCCAAAACACTAACTGGGATTCAGAAGTGCATTAGAGCTCTCATAACCCCTCTCCACTGAACTTGCCGATTGCACGATGCTTCCTGCAAAGATCTCTGCAAAGCTTTCTGCAAGGGCCATTGGCAGAGCCCACCTTCCAGCTCTGCTCCACCAGTTGAGTTGAATACTTGCCAAGAGTCGGTTATGTTTGTTCCCGACACTGTTTATGCCTCTTAAACTTATTTTTTTGTAATTACATAACCGAATGATTTCATGAAATAGCATGTATGTCAATGATATATAAGTGGAAAAAAGCGTGGCTGCTTTGAAAATCATATTGGATGCTGGAAAGATTTTATAAAGGTAAGTCACTAAGAAATATGCTGTCAGATTAGGTGTGAGTGAAACAGTCATAAAATATTTTTAAAGAATCGTAAAAATGTAGAAGGTGTGGAAACTTAGATTACTTTCCCAACGTGTTTGGGTTATGTCTCCACTTAAGGAAGGCAAAGCAGAATTCAGGGGCAATGAATTATGGGAGTGACTGGTGGAAAGAGATGGTGCAGGACTCAATCAGGTGGCCCACACTAGAAATAAAAACAGAGGGTCGACAACAAAATTTTGGTGACCAGATAGAAATTCATGTTTTTAAAGTAAATAAAATCTTGAAGCTGTCATTTGAAAATAAGCACCCAGTCTACCAACTTCGTTAATTTGACCTACTACTGTTATGACTAGATTAAGAGGTTCTCGTGTTATTTTAAAGTAGACTGGAATTTAGAGAAGTAAAAGGGTAAGAACAAATGACTCATTACCAAAGTCAACCCTTTACCAACATGGGGAAAATATCGTTTGTTTGAACTGGACAGTGACCTAACTTTTTATTGCTATTTATGTAGAGCCCCATTTTATAATTATGTGAAATGAGCATCAACTATGCATTTTTCTTCAAGGCAGACTGCTCCTGAATCCCTAACTAGATGAGAATCTCCACATTGAAGTTTCCCTTTGATTCCTTTTAGGCCAGAATGAAAGTTTGCTGCAATAAATTATGTTCTAACTTCACATTCAACGTTTCCTAATTTAGGCTGCAGGAGTATGGTTCACAAGTGGTTAAATAATTAGCCTGACCTACTTGTCCAGTAAGAGATTTTATGGCACAACTGTGATGTAACTCTACAGTTTGACCTAGTATTTGTGCTGAAATCTAAAACACTAGATAAAACTGTATGATGAAGCAGAAGACCTTCGAGGTAGGGAGAACCCTGGAGGGGTAGTAAGGGGCAGATGGGAAGGAGTTCCCAGGGGAAAAGAGCAGATAGTCCTCTGGTGCTGGATGCTGAACTGCAGTTGAAGAAATAGAAGGAAACTAAAATTTGTTACAAATAGTAGTAAATGTCTCATTCCATGGAAGCAGCATTCTGATGGAAACAAGACCACTATGAAATGCACAAAAAGAGATCAACAAAATTTAGATGGCACTGAAGAAAAAACTATCCTATCCGTCACATTTAGCTCATTTTTTAGTCAGGATGAATTGAACCTCTCATCTCATTATCTTCATTTATGGTTTTGCAGATATAATTATACTTAGGTTAACTAGATACTAAACTATATATAGCTTTCATTTCATACTATGAATTCTGTCAAAATTAAAGTTCAAAGTCAAAGAACCCTTGCAGGTATTGTAGGAGCTATGTTAACTACTACAGGAAAAACTCTGCTACTCAATCCTGATGTCTTTCTTTTTAGGTACTTAAATGATATGTCTCAGGTACTATAATTTCTCCATACCAATTAACCAAGTGATACTACATCTGGAAATTTAGACTGTAAAAGTGTAAACAAATATTTATACACAAAAGATGTAAAAACAACTCATATTAACAACTTCAGAGAAATGGTTGAATTGTGATGGTTTATGTTGCTCTGTGGTCTTCAATAGGACCAGACAAATGGTACAATGGACAGTGTGTGTGTGTGTGCGTGTGTGTGTGTGTGTGTGTGTGTGTGTGTGTGTGTGCAGGGGTACAGATTTGTTATTCGGAGAGCTGGATATTTTCTTCTCATCAAAATAGAAACCATTTTCAGATGGGAACAAACTAACAAGACCATATGCCAAAGTCAGGCAAGTGTCATAGTGAGTGCAATGGTCAGTGCATGAGAGCCCTTGCGCATCCACACAGACAGTCCATATTCAGTGGCTGACAATGTCTTCTCCTTTGTTTTCTTTTGTTTTGCTTTGTTTAGAAAGAGCCAAACATTTGCATTTTGCTATGAACTTTGTGTAGTAACCAATAAGGAAAAGGGTCACTTTATCTTAAACCAAGGGACATATGATGTTTTGTCTGTTTTTTCATCCAGATTACAGGCTAATATAAATTACAATACCATACATACTACGGTGAATATTTGGTGATGGATTGTCTTTATTGGTAGTGATGTGGGAGGTTGGTGCATGTGTGACAAGTAGGCTGTCAGAGGTCCCTGGATAGGCTAGGACAAGTCAAGGTCTCTCAGGTTAACTTAGGGGTGAGAGAAGTGAACAAAGGGACAGAAAAGAGAGAACAGGAGGCCAAATAACACAGCAGTGACTAGAATAAGGACTTTAATTCAACTCACTGAAGTTTCCATGATCATCACTGAAATGAGCCATGTGCATCCTCTCCTTAAATGATGGAATTTGGTGTAAATCAAAGGATCTCTTTGTCCTTGCACCTGATTTAGTGTGCATGAGGAAGAATAGAACCTCTCCAGGAACTGAGCAATGAGAGTTTCGAAGTTTAAATAAGATGAGAAACAGAAAAAGGTATACCATAAGCCTCAATACCATGATAACAATCATAGCTAGGGCACTGGAGACCCCATAAGACAGAAATTAGTGAGTACAATAACTCTGCCCAGTTTCCCAAGATCAGTGGTTTAAAAATGATAGAAATTCAATTCTATTTCAAATCACAGTTCCATTGGCAGTGAGTGAGCGGTTAGGAGCTCAGCTCTACCCAGTAATTGAGTTCCTGGGCTAGCAAAGGATACAACACATGGATTATAAAGTCAGTCAGGGTGTTCAACTCTATCTAGGAAGAAAAGAGAGAAAATCATGCAAAATATTTGTGTATTCCACATTCTATTAGCCATAATTCAATGATATAGCCATACCCAACTGTAAAAAATGCTTAGAAATGTGGTATAGGTTCATGAGAAAAGAAGAACTATTTTCTCTGACTCAGTAAACTCAAACCAAGTTTATTTAAATCTCAAAAAGCTGGATGGAGGAATTGATATATGGATGGATGAAATAAAAATTAAACGTATGATTTAAAAGAGAAAGAAACTGAAAAAGAACCCTGCTGTTTGTCCACATGGTTTGTTCTTAATTCCAGGGTGACAGGATGTATACACACACACAGGTGGGTACGGTGAATGTTTTGCCCTTTTTAGTCTTTTCTCAAAACCCCAATGATATCTTTATTTCTCTAAGGCAAAATGGTCTTTATTATACTTTCTACTGTTTGGAAATTATGTTAGAATCCTTTGATTTTTATTCTCTTAAAGATCATTATTCCACATGATCTTCCTCCTTCCCAAAGTAAGAACTGATAAACTGGGTAGACCTTATCCAAGCTATAGCAATTAGAGCCCAGTAGAGACAGTCTGCAATTGGCAAAGAAGCATAGGCAAAGAAGCCATAAAGTTCTTGAACTAGAAACCCAGCAGAGATACTGATTGACTACCAACCCCCTTTTTCCATACCTGGTATTGTGACTGGACATGTGTAGATTTGACATTCTCTAGCCCCTTGCAGGTGACTGTGGTAATATGGTTTTGTTTAAGTCAAAGGACTGAAAACATTAGGTGTGTAACTGCTGGTCTATTTCCTAAATATAAGCCTTTTCCCCTTCACTGCCTCTCCCCACCATTTCTCATGAATTGAAACCGGGACCTTCCCATGAACCAGCTATATAAACATTACAGTGATGTAGGGAAGGACAAATGAAAAAAGGATGGGGAAAAAACCCATATCCCAGAATGACTGCATAGAGCTGCTCTGTTCCATCAACCAGGAATAAAATAGAAAGGAACTTGTTAGAAATCTTGTATTTTGTAGGCCCACTGATGTGGGAGTGTAATTGTCAGCCACAAGCCACTAGGATGAATTTCCAAACCAGGCACAGTTATGGTAGGAAAGGATTTATTGAAGTTGCAGATCCAGGGAAAGTTCCATAATGGTGAAAGAAGCTGGCCCCCTTTCACAAGTTCAAGCAGAGAGAGAGAAACACATCACCAGCAACTCCAAAAGCAAGCAAGCGCACTTAAGACTCCAAACAGTAGGAACCCCAGGCTTGAGTTCAGACTGCTCTTTGCACATGTATAGCTGGAATTCCAGATCCACCCCAGAAACACCTTAGGACTGGACCCTAGGATCTGTCCAAGGTGACACCCCCTCTAGCCAGGCAGCTGGAGAAAAAACTTTAATAAAACTCTTGACTCTATTGGGGGCACACATTCAAACTACCACAGGGAGCTTTAGTCTTGTCTGAAATTTACACAAAGGCCATGTTTGTCCAGAACTGAAAAAGTTGGTCTTCAAGAGAATAAATACACCAATAGAGAGGAAGAATAAGAAGGACCTTAGAGAAATGAAGACAGTAAGTTGGTATTGCTGACTTATCAGTTACTGGATCTATTCTTCCTTGATGTGTCTGAATTTCATGGATACCCTTTTCAATAAATGTCCATTTTTGCTTAAGCCAGTTTTAGTTTCTGTTATTTACAGCTGTGAAAACCTCTAAGGTTGTGAGAGAACGAAAGTAACAGCAAGAAAAACACCAAAATGTCATCAGGAGTGACACTTGTGCAGCAGGTCTG
>PVHP010017446.1:14315-34223 GCA_004024765.1 Zapus hudsonius | reverse complement strand
TAAATCTTAACATTGTCTCATGAACTTTTTTTATATCATGAAATATTTATGGACGACATCCTTCTAAATTATTCATTCCCCCTTCTGACAGGCCATCGAAGTCTGCCTGTGGTGTAGCAGTGCCTGGTGACTGTGTGAGGTCACTTCGTGAATGGGTGATCCATTGTTGAAGGGCATCTTCCCAGTAGTGATCTTGATCAAGATGAAGAAGTCTCCAAGCCCCGTGGCCATTGGCATCTGTTGGTTCCTCACAGACACTCGGGCACCAGCTTCATCTCTTTGTCTTTTCCCTCCACACCAGTCCACCTGGAAAGATCCCACAACTCCTAGAGACCACTTAGGTCCTCCTGTGCCCACCTCGCTGGGCATGGGGTCCCCTAATCTCTCTGCTGCCAGCTTCTCCTCCTCTTTCATGTTGGGGTAAATAAGCTCATTTTCGATCCTTGGATGTGCAGTGAGTCACTCCTAAGCACACCTGAGTTCCCTAACCTATGCTTAAGCATTCTGCAACAGTCTTCTGCCTAGAGCTCTCTTCCTTCTGTGTTCAGATCTCCTGTCTGTGTGTCTATCTACTGATGGACGATGATTGGGCACCGCACAGCAGTGCTCCCGGCAGCTTTTGCATCTCTAAATCTTTTTCTGCGATTTGGGTACTTCTCCGAAAAAGCAGAATTGATTTCCCATCCTCCTGAACCTGGGCTTTTCATATATAAATATATGAAAAAATATAGATATAATTTGAGAGAAATGAAGAGACAGAGTCAGGCAGAGAGAGAGAGAGAAAGAGAGAGAGAGAGAGAGAGAGAGAGAGAGAGAGAAAGAGAGAGAGAGCAAGAATGGGTACCAAGGGCCCCTGCCACTGCAAATGAACTTCAGATGCATGTGCCACTTTATACATCTAACTCTACCTGGATACTGGGGAACTGAACTGGGCCATCAGGCTTTGCAAGCAAGTGCCTTGAACCACTGAGCTCCTTCCAGACCCTAACCTGGCCTTTCCTATGGCCTTGAATGGAATGTTGCTGTGGTAATGCTGGTGGTTTGCTGGGCTATCTCTAGAAATACAGCTCTGGAGCCCAGGGGGTCATGCTGAAAGGCCATATAGAGAAGGAAGGAGGGTGAGATGCTCAAAGAACCATACCCCTTGCAGCCCTAGATGGCTGATTCTCTCCAGAACAGCTCTGTGTGCATGTGTGCCTCTGGGGACTAAATGTTAGATCTCAGGTGAGCCCCTGGAGTGAGTGGTGGGACACACACACACACACACACACACACACACACACACACACACGCACACAGGCACACACGCAACACTCACACTGTCCTCCAGATGCAACTCTGGCTGCAGATATGCAAACCACATGCTCCAGCCACAGGAGTTTGGCATGGTGTGGACCATAGTTAAGGTGCACCGGAGTATGTTTTTTATTCCAATTTACTGTATTCTACCGCAGATATGTGGAATCTTCTTTTTAGCAACCCAAACAACCTGTGTGGTTCAGACCACATGCCCAAATCCAACCTTCCACTCTCCTTCTTTCCTGACAGACAGCTCTGCCCTTCTTACAACTTTACACGTCATTAGCCTTCTCCTCCTCCTTTAGACAGCTTTTGAGTCTTTCAAATTATGAATATTTGAATTCGACTCATACAAAACAATGCATCTGACATGTGCATTTTGGCAAGAACAAGAAAATGAGCATTCAAGAAGCAAATCATCTCCAGCGTCATAATGGTACCCAATCATTCCCCTGCAGATACCACTCCAGAGAGTTTCTGGTTTATCACCTCCCTTTAAAAATGTTATGTCAAGGGCTGGAATATGGCTCAGTGGTCAAATGCTGGCTTGCAAAGCCTGTTGGACTAGGTTCAGTTCCCAAGCCACTCAGTTAAGCCAGATGCCCAAAAGCGATGTGAGTCCCTCAGGCCATCAGGCTAGTGTAGGAAGCTCATAACTGCTCAGCCATTTCTGCAGCCCTCAGCTTATATTCTTGATGTCTGGGTTTGGGTAAAGTATCGATGTGTTTTCAAGTTTCTCTATATGAATGATCAAATGATAGGACCCCTCACATGCTAGGCATTTTCCCTCCAAGTTTTCCAACAAAACGACCTCTACCATTGTCCAACTCACAGCATCTGGATCCCTACTTGGCTTCTCTCTTGTGTTACACTGGGCATCTTCCTCATCTCAATTTGAGTACCACTCGGTCCTTCTTACTATGTCTTCCCTAGACAACTAAGAGCTGGTAGGATGAGTTCCCCACCCAAATGCCTCCTCCTTACTGGTGTCTTGGAAGTTGTAGGACTTTGCTCTTCCTTCCATATCGATTTTTTTTTAGGGTCAGTTTGTCAAGTTACTAAACAATCCTTCTGGGATTGGTTTGGAATTGTATTGAACTTCTAGATCAGTTTGAGAAAGTGTGTCTTGATTTTAATACAGAGCCTCTATAGCACTAACCACCACATAGTTACCCTTTACTTGGGTATTTTATTTTATTTTGTAGAAACTTTGTAAGGACAAGTCATGAATTGGTACCACCATGTTCCTCCTCCCTGCCCCCATTCCACTGAGACCCCTCCTCAGTAGGGGGGTGCCGGTATGCACCATGGGGTTGTGGGTTATGAGTGTCAATTATTGTGCTGGGGGGCAATGCCCACCTACCTTGGCTTTTCCAATCTCTCCACTCTCTCTTCTTTAACATTCCCTGGGCCTTTTAGGAAGTTTCAATAAAAATTTTATTATTTTAGTATAGGTTTTGCATAACCTACATCTAGGCCCTGTGTCTTTATTAGCATTGTTAATGACGGGTATCCCATTTGCTTGAACACAAAGGTACACTTTTGTTTAGTTATTTATTTGTGTAGGTATCTGTCATGGTGCACGTGTGGAAGTCAGAGGACAACCTCCAGTTGCCTGTGCGCCCCCTTCTTTGGGAGAGGATCTCTGACTCCTGCAGAGGAGCATTAGATTAGCTGGTTGATGAGTTTTGGGGTCCCCTGGCTCTTCCTCCCCTCTTGGTGTTGTAGATGTGCTGGGATCACAGAGACATGCACCACTGGGCATCCAGCTTCACATGAGTGTTGGGGTATTTAAACTGGGCAGCAGACTTTGTAACCAAGCGCCTTTAATTGCTGAGCCTTCTCCTCAGGCCCTGCTTTCAAAGTATTTCATAGTGTATTTTTTCCATCATTTGATTTTAGCCTATCTAAATAATTATGTTTACAGACATATTATGAAATTAGTGAGTTTGTGTAAGTTGGGATTTAGTTTTCTTCTTGTCCTGTTTGACGATATTTGTCTTTGGTTTGTGGTACTAGGGGTTAAACTCAGGCCTTGCATGTGTTAAATTAGAGCTATGTCCTCAGCCTAACAATCTTGCTTTCTTGAATATGTTGTTGAAATTATTTACCTTTAATATAATTAGCGTGTGTGTGTGTGTGTGTGTGTGTGTGTGTGTGTGTGTGTGTGTGTGTATATGTGTGTGTTTTCTAGGAAGGTCAACCATTTCATCCTTTATTTTTTGTTAGCTTTCTGATTCTTTTGTTTTCCTTGCCTACTTCATTTTTTATATCAATATAAAGATAAATAACTTCAATCCAGCTACTAAGATCTGATGTATGACGAGATATCTCTTTTATAGCATTTCATATTTCCCCATGGATTGCAGTATGCACACTTACCTCCTCACACTCCACATTGAATTACTACTATTAGTATTATTATACCAGTTAAAAAGTGATATAGAAGCCTTACCACCATATGGTCTCCTTTTCACGCTTTTATTTTTGTTCTTTTTTCTACCTTCCTTCCCCCATATATATTATACCTCAATCACACAAAAGCCTCACCAAGCAATATTGTCATTTTTGTCTATTAAATGCACCATCCAATGTATTTACTAGATCTTAACATGAAGAAAACAATGTTATATTTTCCCATACTTTTTTTGTTTTCATCCTCCTCTTATATCCTGAATGTTACAAGTTTTCTGGCAAGCTCATTTTTTGGTTGTTGAAAGCTATTATTTCACATTTCTCTTTAGAGACAGGTATTGATAGATGCTTAGCTTTCTTGCATATGAAAAGTGATCATTTCACCTTTATCACTGGAAGGCATTTTCACTGGCATGAGTTCAAGCTGGACAGTTTTTCTTCTGGGTCCTAGACAAATAAGGCCCATTTCCTTCTGGTGTCCCCAGTTTTTGTTGAGAAATCTCTAGTTTTTTTCATGTAAATGTCTTCCTTGAAGTAATGGACATTACTTCACATGGCTCCTCTGACACAGTTGAGTGTTTCATTCTCTGTGTTCGGTTTTTAGCAGTCTGATGGTGATACATCTGAGAATATATTTTTTTGAATTAATCCCTCCTAGGGTCCAGTTAGGAACTTGTCAGTGGAAATACCTTGAAGGCTGGAGTCTGTTTTGAGAGACTTATGTCCCTGGTGCAGAGAGGGAGGGCAGAAGAGAAGGTGTGTGGACACCTCTAAGCTCTAAGAATGGTTTGGCCAGAGTGGGATCTGTCCTGGAACCAAAGGTCAGGTTCTGAAACATGAGTTTACCTTGTTCCTTGCACTGTGCCTGCTCAGTGACAGCAGCGACCTTGGAGAAGACTCTCTATGGTTATGGCTGTAGAATCAGAGGTTCAACCTCTGGGACATCAGTTCATTACACACCTTGCAGCAGGTCGCTCAAGTGGAGCATGGATGTAAACCTGAGAGGATCTACAATCACCTCTGGGCACGTCAGTGAGGGAGTGTCTAGACTGAGTGATTTGAGCTGAGGAAACCCACCCTAACCATGGGTGGCAGCACGTGATGGTTAGGTTTTGTTGTCAACTTGATCTTTTTAATTATCTTGGGTGGGTCTCTAAGGATGTTGACAGGAAGGCAGCCTCTCAGCAAGGGGCAGGATGTAAAGAAGCTCAAAGAAGCTGGAAGTAAACATCCTTTACTGTGTGGGCCATGCAGGAAGGAAATTCCAGAGACTCAAGAAGCCATTAAGTCTGGGGAAGGGTTGTAAGACCCCACCCTAAGGCTATGTAAAGGGGAAGAAATTCTCTCCTTGGCCCCCCTGCCTGTTCCCTGTTCTGTGTGTGTGGTGTAGGTGACAGGTTTTTCTCTCTGCTCGGACCTGTGAAAGAGGGCCAGCCTCTTTCACTGTTACAGAACTTCCCCTCAATCTGTAGTCTCAATAAATACCTTCCTCCCCAAAACTGTGCCCGGTTTGAAGATTCATCCCAGCAGCGTGTGGCTGATTACGACATAGCATATCCATGGGCCAGGGTCCCAGACTAAAAAAAGAGAGAAACTGAGCATAGTGCCAGAATTCTTCACTTTCTCCTTTCTGACTGCAGACACAATGTGACCTGCTGCCACCATGTTTTCCCCACCATGGTGGACTCTAACTGGAAGCCAAAAAATCAAAAAAAAAAAAATCAAAAGAAAGCTAACCCCACCCACCCACCTACCCACCCTTCCTCTTCTTCCTCTTTTAACTTGCCTCAGCTCAGAGGAAAGAGAAAGGTAACCAGCACAGCTGCCTTACCTGACTCCCTCTCAAATCCCAACATCGGGTGACCGTGCACTGTGGGGACTGAAGAAGGAACAGAGAAGATGGCCAGACCACTGTTGGTGTGCCACAGAGAGAGAACAGTGACAGTGTTCAAGTTGGTATGAAGAACTCAGTTTTGATGCATGCCTCACAGGGGGCCAGCAGTATGTTCTTAGCCAGAGGATGCTGCATGGGCGAGAGGTGCATTCATTGGGTGCCTTGCAGGACTCAGCAAGGCAGGCTCCTGGACACGGGTGGCATCACATTTATCTGGTAGCCAGAATCAACTCCAGCCCTTGAGTCGTTCATGGAAATGAACCATGGGTGGCTCAGCATGTTCGGAGCTGAAAGAACCCTTAGATGATCACTTCTTCATCTTGGTATCTGAGTATAGAATCTGAGGCTGATGAGGGTGAGGAGTTGACATAATCCAAAATCACCACGTCCTTTCCTCTCTAACAGCAACAATCCCAGCGCTGGGGTGCGATATCCTGTCCCCTTATTGGTGAATCTAGATCAGGCCTTGCAAGCCTTGTCAGATGAATATCATCTACTGCCCTCCAGTCACATGGGCAGGTTTGCAAAATTCTTCCTTCAGTAATAGCTGCCAGAGTGAGCATGGTGCCCAAGGATCTTAGAGGTAATTGGGAAGAAACCTGGGGGAGGATTCCAATATTTTATGTCTGATGTCCTGGACCAGGTCACCGCAGCTGCAGGGTCCACTTCCCATGGCAGCTTCTCCCCAGGGCCATCCTGAGCTCTGTCACTAGACTGGACTGTGTCTTTCAACCTGTGAAGACTGTGTTTGCTTTGCTGTATTGGTAACGAAATGTGTTTGTTTAATTAACATAGCCCATTTGTTAATCTTACTTGGCAACTCACAGTGATGTGTGCTGAGTCCAAACACTCAGTGATGCCTACCAACTCCTAACACTGAGTGAGGGGTACCAAGTCTAAGAACTCAGTGAAGTGTACCAAGTTCAAACACTCAGTGAGGTGTACCAAGTTCAAGCACTCAGTGAGGTGTACCAAGTTCAAACACTCAGTGAGGTGTACCAAGTCCAAGCACTCAGTGAAGTGTACCAAGTTCAAACACTCAGTGAGGTGTACCAAGTCCAAGCACTCAGTGAGGTGTACCAAGTTCAAACACTCAGCAGTGTGTACCAAGTACAAACACTCAGCGATATGTACCAACTCCAAAAACTCAGCAAGGCGTACCATCACCAAAGACTAAGCAATATATACCAAGTCCAAGGACTCAGTGATGTGTACCAAGTCCAAGAACTCAGCAATGCATATGGCCTCCAAAGACTCAGAAAGGTATACCAACACTTCCTTCTTAGATCTGTTGTATGTCTCCTGCACAGCCGGCTGTTCCCTAGCTTACAACTCTGGGGATGGAGCTCTAACTAACCCTCATCACCTGAATTCCAAGGCCATTGGAATTCTTTCCTTTGTCCTGACCCTCTTTGTGAATTGACATATCCACCTCTTTCCCAGATGGCTTTGTGGTTGACAGGAGCTGGTGGCTGGAGACACTCCCCAAGTGGAGCTTGAGTGGAAGGTTCAATTCCTGTCTTTTAGTCTGAGAGAAATGCTGGCTCTGAGCAGAGGCCTCCGTGGCATTGTCACATTTCCTTGTCTTCACTCTCTATGACAACTGTGGTAATGACTCCTCATTCTCACATCTGAGGGGTAACTAACTCCTCCTCCTGGCAAGGACTGCCTAACAGTCGCATTCCAGGAGCAAGTGAATGAGTGACCGGCTGAGGTCTTCGGAGGAGAATGTGCCACACCAGACAACCAAATCTTGCCAGGCCCAGTTTGTGCCCCAGCGCACCCAGAGCACCTCCTCCCAGGTAGCTAGTGTGGGGGACAGTTTCTCTGTTGCCCTCCACACCCTCCAGCCTTTGCTCCTGAGCACTTCTGAAGATGTGCCAGATGTGATCTAACAGATGCAGGCCTCTGCTGTCTCAGAGACCGAAGCTGGTGGGTGACCCAGTTAGAGATGTGAGGGTCATCCCCTGCAACTCACCACAGAGAGCTTCCTGACAGTCATGCGCTCTAGAGCAGCCCCCCTCCATGGCTGAGGGCAGACAAAGGTCACGTGCACTGAAGTAGGACCCCTCTCCATGGCTGAGGGCAACTTCGGGCAGCCTCGTGCCCAGCAGTGCCAGGGACTGGCTGTCATCAGTGACACTTCCACATCGGTGTGGCTGGACCACCATCCTCTGGGCTCTGGTCACAGCACCTGCAGGTGAACACTTGTGGTTTCTAGAAGATTCACCCAGACTCACCTCTGGGGAGAGTCTTGTGCTTTTGTCCAAGAGGTTCTCAGAAGACTCAGGTCTCCAGGTGGCCAGTGGGATGGACAAGGTGAGATGTGTGAAGGTCAGAGGAGGAGGATGAGGGAAGAGGCGGCCAGTCAAACTGGAGAAGGATTGGAGCTCAGGCAGTCGGAACGGGACACCACAGATCTACCAGGTGACGCTCCCTCTGTCACAGCTGGAGGTCATTTCCTTCAACTAGGATCCTGCTAGCACTCTATTGGCCCCTTCCAGTGGCATTCAAGTCTTCTGTGCTTCCAGAATGTTCCACCAATGAATAGTGGACCCACATCAAGACAAACACCAGGCCAGCGACGTGGTTTAGAACACATGATGACACTCAGGTTCTAAGTGTAGGCTCGGTTTCTTAGCATCCTGGGGACCTTAGGGAAGTCCCTGCATTGTTAGGACTGTTTGTGGACAGGGTTTCACTGTTGCTCAGGTTGGCCGTGAATGGATGCCCGAGTTCATTGGATCCTTCTTCTCCAGCATTGTCAATGTTTCCGGTAATTGACATCACACCCAGTGCATGGAATTCTCTAAGTCTTGATTTTGTTTTTCAACCTACAAATCACAGGTGACTAGGTGCTACTTCTCATTGCTGTGATGAAATGCCCGACAGAAGCAATTGAGGCAGGAAGAATAGGATTTCTTTTGGTGCTTGGTTTAAGAGGATTCAGTTTATGGAGGCAGGGAGGACATGGTGGTAGCTGGTCACATGGAGTTCCCAGTAAGGAAGCAGGGAGAGAGAGGAAGGCTGGGTCTCAGCTCATTTTCTCCTCTTTTCTTTTTCTCCAGCCTGAAAGCCCGGCCCGTGGGAAGGAGCTGCCCACATCCAGAATATCCATATTCTCAATTAAACATTTCTGGAAACTTTCTCACAGTCACACCAAAGGTGTGTATCCTGGTGATTCTAAATCCAGTCCAGGTGACAGTGAAAATGCGCCATCAAACCGAGAAGATCAAATCCAGTGATTGTGGACACAGACGGTCGTGTAAGGGCCCATGGAAACAGACAGTAGTGTAAGGGACCCTGGACACAGATGGTAGTGTAAGGGACCGTGGAAACACATGGTAGTGTAAGGGACCCTGGACACAGACGGTAGTGTATGTAAAGTTGCTATGTCAGCATTGATTCTTGAATTTAGCCATTTTTATTCTTTTTATATTTTAAAATATTTTTTGAATTTATTTGTAAACAGAGAGAAATGAGAGAGAGAAAGAGAGAGATGGCCACACCAGGGCTTTTTACTACTGCAAATGAACTCTAGATACATGCACCATCTTTGTGCATCTGGTTTTATGTGGGTACTGAGGAATCAAACCTGGGCCATCAGGCCTTTCAGACAAGCAACTTTAACCACTGAGCCATATCTCAACCCCCTCACACACACCCCCATTTCTTTTTTTTTCTTTTTCTTTTTTCCTTGAGGTAGGGTGTCTATCTCAGGTTGACCTTGAATTCACTATATAGTCTCAGGCTGGCCTCAAACTCCTAGTGATCCTCCTACCTCTGCCTCCTCAGTGTTGGGATTAAAGGTGTGTGTCACCATTCCTCATTTTTAAAAATATTTCTATTTATTTGCAATCAGAGAGAGAGAGAGAGAGAGAGAGAGAGAGAGAGAGAGGGAGAATGGGTGTACCAGGGCTTCTAGCCACTGCACACAACTCCAGGCACACGAGACACTTTGTGTATACAGCTTCGTGTGGGTTCTGGGGAATCAGACCCAGATCATGAGGCCTTAACCATTGCACCATCTCTCCAGGCCATTATTATTTTATTATTTTAAGAAGAATTAGTTCTAAATTCATCACTTCACCCCATATGCAGAAATATTCAATAAGCACTTCAGAATTAATCCTTCCTAGAATTACTCCTTGGACACTTCCCAGGCCTTTGAATGTTGGGTGGCCTTGCTGTACAGCTGTCTTCCATGCGGAGACTCGAGGACCCACATTGCTCCTCCTCTAGGCTACACCACCTAGTTTCTTTAGAAGGGGAGAGAACACTGGGAAAAAGAGGGGACACTGGGGACCACCACACACACCACGCTGGCCAGCACTCAGCCAGGTGCCATTGCTTACAAAGGATGATGGGAGCTCAAGTTTCTTTTGGACTCAGGAAACGCTGGTCAGCATGGAACCTCCACCCTCTAGACCAGTCGTTATCGTGTTTACATGGCAACCCTAGGTAGTCAGAGATGACATCATTTGGCTCAGGATATGGAGGAGGAGGTACAGATGTGTGATGTCCCCTCACCGACACCAAGAACTTGCTATGCGCCTGCTCCATAATCGCCAGGGACATCTGTGTTGGCTCTGATTGAGCAGGGCTAGTGTAAGTCAAGCTTGTGCCTGTGGCTTGGGCTCCCCTCACTCCTTGAATTCTCAGAGCCACCTGTAGAGCTGGTACTGGAATAATCTCCCCAGAAAGGGAAGCAGAGGCTTGGGGAGGCTAAATCACTTCCCAAGTGATCTAAAAGGAGCAGAGAAGGGGTTTGAACCTGTAAAACTTGGTCTCCTCACCACAGCCTTCACCTGGCTGAAAGTAACTGGAGCTCTCTACTCTGCCAGTGGCGGGCCTAGGAAAAATTTCTGGGAATCCCTGGTGATGGTGGCCTACCTGGCTCTGGACGAAGACCTAGGCTCCCAAGGCAGCCTGGGTGCAGGTGGCATGGACCAGGTTGGTTGTGAGGGCTGGAAGGTGGGCAGCACTGGTGGGGAACAGGTGAGCAGGAGCTTCTGGAAGCTTCCAAAGCTTCAGCACTCTTGGAAGTGAGACTGGGTGTTGTTTGTCCTGGGGCCTCAGCCTGCGGAGATAGGGGGTTGTTTCTTTCTTGTTTTTGCATGTGTATGTGCTCGTGGGTCTGTGTGTGTGTGTGTGTGTGTGTGTGTGTGTGTGTGTGTGTGTGTTTGTGTATGTGTTGTGTGTGCATGTGTGTGTGTTTGTTTGTATGTGTGTGTGTGTTGTGTGTGTGTTTGTGTGTGTGTGTATCTGTATGGAGAACCATTGTTGACATTGGGCATCTCCCTCACATGCTCTCCAGTTTATTTTGTTGAGATGGGATCTCTCACTGAACTCAGACTCTCTTAGCTAGGGTTCTCTGGAGGAACAGACCCCACAGAAGGAGGATTTATTAGATTGGCTTGCAGGATATGGGCTGGGGAGTCCAACAGTGACTGTCTGAAGGCTGGAAAGCCAGAGAATTCAGCAGCTGTCCAGTCCAGGATCTCTGGACCTGAAGCCCGGAGGTTCCTGGAAACTGCTGCTCTTCAGTCCATGTTGAAGGCGGATGGTTCCAGTGTTGCAGGTGAGCAGCAACGGGGCAGGTGCATGTACCAGCAAGCAGCCACACAAATGTTCCTGTGTTCTCCTGGGTCGTCTCTATACACAGTCCATCATCCATCACCAGAGGGCCTCTCACTCTGGAGGAGGACTTCCTTCCTCAGTAATCCTTCCTGGAAAAACCCAAGAAGTGTCTCGATTCTTGTTTGGATCCCATTGACAAGAGAACTTAACCATCACATTGCTCTCACCAATTCAGTTAGACCATCTAATCAGCAAATCCGGGGGAGCCTCTGTCTCTGTCTCCCCAGCCGGGGAGATTTAGCAGCATGTGCTGCCTTGCCTATCTGTTTTTAAAATTATGTACGTATGAATGTATATATGTACATATGTATGTATGCATGCATATGTGTATGTATGTATGTATGTACATTTATGTGTGTGCATGTATGCATATATGTATGTATGTATGTGTATGTATGTACGTATGTGTATGTATGTATGGGCATGCCAGGGTCCCTTGCCACTGCAAACAAAATTCCAGACTCTTGCACCATTTTTTGGGGGGTCTGGCTTTATGTTGGGTGGGTGGCTGGGGAATTGAACCCACACTGGCAGGCTTTGAAATCAAGTATTTGTCACTGCAGAACCATCCTCAAGCCCCATGTCCATCTTTTCATGTGGGTACTGGGCATCTGAACTCAGGTCCTCTTGCTTTTACATGGTGAGCACTTTACACACTGAGCCATCTCCACAGCTCTGTATCGTTCTAAATTCCCAGCCTTGGGAGCATATGACCTAGGCATATTAGAGGCTCAAACTTGCTTTCAACAGCTTTGAATTTCTCCTCCAGAAAAGAGCCATGTTTGTTAGGCACAAGCTATATAGGAACAACATCTCTGCCCAGTGTTTCTTTCAACTTGGGGTTCTTACCCCCAACACCCACAAATGCACTTTAGAGGATTTTAGAAAGCCTGTAAAATTTTTTCTGAGGAGGTGAGGTGGTGCATTCATAAATGTCTCAGATCTTTCTAGATCAGTAACCAAATTTGAATGGATGGCTCAAGAAAGCAATGGATAAATGTAGTTTTCAAAACCACAGGCCTATGTGTCCTTTCTGCCCACTGAGCAAGTGCTGGAGAACCCACCAATGAGGAGCAAGCAGGTGCCAGCAGAGGAGCAGCTGGGAGAAGACACAGGTTCTGCACTGACTTCTCTAAATGTCTGCATAGCAGCCTTTCTGTGCAGCAGGTTTGGAGTGGCAGGGGTGAAGCCATCATGGGAACACTTGAAATCCCTTCTCTCATGGACCCCAAAGGTTTCCCCTTGTCTTTGTGTCCTTGGAAAACCCCTTCGCTTTGGATTTGAACATGACCCTACCTGTTCTAATGCATAAGGAATAAGGGAATCTGATAGGATGTTACATGACTAAGTTTAAAAGATTGTGATACTCATCTTGCTGCTGTTTTATCCCTGGTCCTTCATCCCTGCTTGCTCTGATGGAGAGAACCATCTGGAAGAAAGGAAAAAGCAATCTCTGACCAGTCAATAAGCCAACAAGACCCCGAGATCAATAACCCATCAGAAGCTAAATCCCGCCAACAGTGACTTAGAAAGAAGGTTTGGTCCCAGAACTCTGCTTAAATCTATATTGCAACTTGGTGAGACTCAGTGGGCTCAGGCCTTGACTGCAGCCCCTTCAGAGACCCCCGAGGCAGAGGACTCAGCTAAGCCAGGCTAACTCTCCAGCTACAGAAACTGCAAGGTCATCGATGCGGGCTTCTTTGGGGTACTTTGTTACACAGTCATCAGTGACCGATACAGGTGACACGTGCTGTCCTTCAGCACTCCCTGTTTCTGCCCACAAGCCTCTGCTTCCTCTGGTCTGTGGGATAAATGAAGATTATAAATAACACCAGATTTTGCTGCCACATGAATTTCTGCCAAATTTATGAATGAACATCTGGCTCTCAGAGCTCTCTGGATTTCAGATAAATGGCTCTGGACTTCTTGCACAGCCCCCAAGGATGTCACAAAGATCAGATGAGAATGTCACTAGCTGTGAAGCCCTGGTTGCTGGCTCTCACCATAGCCCAGGCTTAACCCGGGGTCTTCACCAGGTCAGATCTGACCCTCCATCAGGCAGAAGAAGCCAGAAGCACAGAGACACACCCAGCTATGGGGGACTCATGAAACCCTGAGACAGTATGCTGATTGAAGAAACTTCTTTGCAGAAAACATTTGCTCGGCACCTGTCATGGAGGATTGTTCTGACCTAAAAGAAGGCATGGATGATTCACAGATACCAGGATGTCAGCCAACACTTTCGTGAGCCTCTCCCTGTTCCGGGTCCCCATTTCCAAGAACAAAATTCCATCCTCTTAGAATGTCATTGACAAACAAATTAGGAACTCAGAAGACCACATAGTGTGCAGAAGGTGGGGACCACATGAGAGGGCCCATGTCTCCATGGGTGATGGAGGACGTCCCTGGAGAAGTCCAAGCCAGCCTTTACCTAATGCTGGGCTGAGTCTCAGTGGGGTTGGGAGGCATGTAGCCCTGGCTGGACATCCATTGTCTTTCAGAAGATATCCGGACACAGGAGCCTCTGGGAGCAGAGTGATGGGGAAGCATCATGAGATCAGCATAGGCTTTGGGAAACCGTCTCACCTCAAGGTGATTCTTTAAGGCAGCGGACATGCAGGTGGTTTTAGTGTTGGGAGGTGAACAGAGGGGTGCGCTTACTCCCTCCAAGCTCTAGGTTGGGTTTGGATTATTGTGTTTCCAGAAGAGCTTCAGATCTTTTGTTCCTATCCGTATGGACTGGTGTAGGAAAAGACCCCTACATTCGCCTGCAGTCACCCCCCAAAATTCACACCCACCACAAGCTGATGGGGCTCTTCAACCTGGAGCCATTCTGAAGAATACTGGGGGCTGGTTTGGCACAGGCTTAATTGTCATACTGTAACATCGCCGCAGGCGATTTTCTTTGATTTAATTAGATGAACTGTAGTATTTTTTTTCCTTTTTGCAAAAGGCTTTATTATGTAGAAATGAAATATGTATAAATTTAATTTTTAATCTTGTCACTACAGTGTGGGAAGAAGCAGGCTGATTCTTTTAATTTGCCCTCTTTGTTTAAGAAAAATTAATCACATTGAAAGTATGAGTAATTGACTTGAGGGATTTTTTTCTCCAGTCAGAAGTGAGAGAGGTAACACTGCCCAGTTCACCCTGGTTCTCCAGGCTCTAATATGGCTGCCATTGCTAGTTAGACACTGATGATCAGGCTCAACAGCACAGCCCTCCTAAGGTCAGTCTGAACCCTTGGAGCACGTCTGGATTCAGACATTCGGGGAGCAGAGGCAGGAGGATTGCCAGTGTGGGAGCCGTGTGCACTACAGAGTAAGTTCAAGGCTGGTTTGAGCTCTGTGGTGAAACCTTGTTTCTGAAAGAAGAAAAGGAAAGGAGGGAGAGAAGAAGGAGGAGGATGAAGTGGAGGAAGAGCAAGTGGAAGAGAAGGAAAAAGAAGAGAGAGAAGAGGAAGAAGATGAGAAAGAGGAGAGGAGGAGGAAGAGGAGGAGGAAGAGCAGGAGGAGGAGGAGGAAGAAGAAGAAGAGGAGGAAGAGGAGGAGGAGGAGGAAGAAGAAGAAGAGGAGGAGGAGGAGGAAGAAGAAGAAGAAGAGGAGGAGGAGGAGGAAGAGGAGGAGGAGGAGGAGGAAGAGGAGGAGGAGGAGGAAGAGGAGGAGGAGGATGATGATGATGATGAGGGCAGCAGTCAGCCTGGCCCTGTATTGAAGCCACAGTGGAGGAAAGCATGGTGTAAATGCAGGATGATGTGGTCCAATGTGACAAGGGCATTGCCATGGTTTGCTCCAGGTGTCCCCCACAAACAAATGAATGTGTTCTCATTGATAGATCCCCAGCTGATGGCAGTTTGGGTTTTACAACCTCGATGGAGCTGTGTTGTCGGGGGTGGGCTTTGGGGGTTATAAGCCAGCTTCCCCTTACCAGTGTTGGGCACACCTTCCTGCCGCTGTTTGCAGTGCTGTGGCAGAGGTGATGTCCAGCCCTCTGCTCATGCCATCGTTTTCCCTGCCACGATGGAGCCTCCCCTGGAGTCTGTAAGCTAAATAAACCCATTCCTCCACAAGCCGATTTTGCTTGGGTTCTTTCTGCGCAGCAACTAGAAAGCTGATTGCAACAGGCATGGAAGTCATGCACACCTCACATTTGGGATTCGGATCTTTACCTGGGCTCCAGCTCCGTCCTCCTTCGTAGCTGTCAGCCTCACATTTGATCATCAGAGACTCACTCTTCCAGCTCCCTGTGCCCCTGAGCTGGGGTGTGAGGTAGCTCAGGTGTAGCCTGTTCTTTTTCCATGTTCAAAAAGATTGGGATTTAACTTCATCATAAATCTAATAGTGTCTATAGTCCCGTGGGAACTTTTGGGCAGAAGAGAAGCTGGGAGGTGGTGTGGGGTTTGTGTGAGAACATATTGCCTGACCTTGGTGCATGAATTAAGTTCTCAAGTGCAATTTTTGTACTTTAAGTTGTAAACACTTCCTGAGGGTTGCACAAAGCTAAGCCGGGCATTACATAGGCCTAGGCATGTGGACATGCTGGCCTTCAAGCCTAGAAATGTATGGAGATCTCCTGGTGAATATTTGCAGAGTCGAAATTACCCAGAGATCCTAGCCAGCAGGTCCTGGATGGAGACAATAAGTGGCACACAGCCAGAGGTTTTCCTACAGGTGGTTGGAGAGGTCTCCCATCCCTCTCCCCAGGGGTGACCTGCACTTTCACCCAGTCCTCATCAGACCCCCCTCCTTGTGTTCTTTGTTCTGGGTCTACAATCACTTTGCATGTTCACATTTGTGTAAAACAAATACTCATAATATAGGGAATATATATTATTAAATATATATTCTATTTCAAACATATACTTATAATACTGAAAATATATAATTATCTTTAATGTGTATTCTATTACAGAGAATGTAAAACAGAATTAAGATGAGAAAAAACTTAGCTTGGTTACCATTCTGTATGAATTCTAAATTTTATTTGCTTGGTAAAATAGAGTGTTCTTTTGCGTGCATATGTATGTGTCTGGCATTTGTGTGAGCATGTGTTCATATGTGTATGAATGTTCATGTGTTTGTGCGGGTTAGATGTCAAGGTTGGGTGTCTTCCTTAATCATTCTCTTCCTTATTTTTTCCACGTTGTTTTATTATTATTTTTTGTTTTTTTTCAACTTTTTTATTGACTTAAAATTATATATATTAACACAACAATATGCTCAGTCTCATAAGTTATTAAAGCCATTGAAACCAGGATGACATTCCCTTTTATGCATTATTTTTTGAGACAATGTCTCTCACTAAACATGGAACTCAGCTGTTGGGTAGCCAGCAAATCCTAGGAATCCTTCTTCCTCTGCCTGGCCAGCACTGCCTTGGTTACAGATGCACGACGCTGGACTTGGCTGTTTTAATATATTTTATTTTTATTCATTTTCAAGGAGAGAGACAGAGAGAGAGAGAGAAAGAAAGAGAGAGAGCAACAGGGCCACCACCTTTTGGGTCTGGCTTATGTGGGTCCTGGGGAATTGAACCCAGGGCCTTAGGCACTGGAGGCAAGTGCCTTAACCGCTGAGCCATCTCTCCAACCCTGGACTTGGCTTTTACGCAGATGCTGCTGATCTGAACTCACTCCTCAGGGTAGTCAGCAAGCACTTCCCCAGAGCCATCTCCCTAACCCATTATTGAGTGTCTAAGCTTTCAAAGGAAGCAAATACCATTAAGGCTAGGTGCCTCCTCAGCAATGTGGACATTTAGACCTAGATCACATTTATGTCTTCTGTGTGTTAGAGGGTGTTTAGCAGCTTCCCTAACGAATGCTTAGTAGATGTCAGTAGCACCCTGTCAAAGAGATCAAGACTGCTGGTGAGTAGCAACGAGGGACTTCAGGCAAAACTGTAGGTCGAGTCAAAGCTGAACTTTAGAAATGAGTCCTTCCATAGCAACAGGCATCTAGCTTTCAGGTGAGAATATGGATCAGATGCCTCCTGTCTGTCCAAACCCCTGAACCAAGAAGTTGGGAACTTCACCAAGAGAGAGACAGGACCAGAGATGAGTTTCAGAAGATGAAGTGGGTAGGCGGTTTCATGCAGGATAGCAGGGACGTGTTCCCAGAGGAGCAGAGCCATTTTGGCCCCTGATAACTTCTTGGAACAAATATCAGCAGTTTGCCATGATTCCCTGGAGGCTTCTTCTCCCATGAAGGGTGGTCACAGGGGCTGAGCAGAGAACTAGCACCTGTCAAGGGCAAAGACCAGGTGCTTACCAGCAGTCGGAAGCCTGGAGGGTGCAGGGAGCTGGTTTCTGTGGGTCTGCAGGGCAGAGTGTGTCCAGGTATAAGCTCAGGCTTCATAGAAGCTCCTCTGAGACATGAGTACAAGGTACACTGGGATGCCAGACCATGAGCACACGCAGTGAGCCTCAGCTGTGTCCAGGTGCATGGACGTTGCACATGAGCACACAGCCTGGACCTTTGGTTCTTCTGGAGATACTTTTTGGGATACTTCCCTCAACAATGAAAACTCCTCTGTAGGCACATTCAGTGCTTGGCATTCACCGGATGGAACATAGATAATCCTGGCTTCCCCTGGAGGAATGTTCAGCAAAGGGTGAGCCATCTGGTTTGGGACATAGGAGATGAAGAATGTTCCAGAGCCCGAGGCATTTCAATCTCTTTACAAATGAGACAAGGTGCCTGTGGTTATGTGAATGTAAAATGACCCCACAGGCTCAAGTGTGTTGGGTCCCCAGTGGATGGCGCTGTTTGGGAAAGTTGTAGAAATCTCTAGAAGGTGGAGTCTTGCTGGAGGAAGTGTGTGACTGGGAGCAGGATTTGAGATTTTACAGCCCAGCCCTGCTGCTTTCTCAGCTTCTTCCTTGCTGATATGACAATGTCACTTCAATTTCCCGTTCATTCTGCTGTGATGGACTTCCCCTGGAAACGAAAGGAAGACGTTAAGCTGCTTATGGTAAGGTGTCAGGTTCCAGCAATGAGAAAGTAACTGATACAGTTTCCCATGGTATCAGATGACAAGTTCATTGCCACAAGGTCCAGAAAAAGGCAGGGTGGACAAGAAGGTCTTCCGTTCCTGGGCATTCTGCCTCTCCCCAGTACTCAGTGGGATTTTCTTGCTGAGAGCTGATGGCGATGGTGGGGACACTCAGGGTGCCACTCTTACCCATACATGAATGTTCCCTCTTTCTGGCTCCTCAGAAGTCTCTCCCATGGCCATGACCACATTTAGTCATTTCTCTGAAATTCTGTTCCCACATGTAACATTTCTCTTAAAGCATGGCTGGGTGGTCACACACATAACTCTTCCTGCCTGATGTGTTTTCATTCCCCATCCTTTAAAATGTGATTACAGGATCTTGCTGCATTTGGCTAAATATTGGGTCTATTACGATCATCATATTTTCCTGACAGTCTGTTGGCTACAGGAGCTGAGTGGGCATATTTAACCAATCTGCAAGCTTGCACGATTTACCTACAGGGCTAGGGTTAGGAGGGAATTCTCACACATTAGAGGCAGAAGTTGGACAGCTCTGGGTGACACCCTGTCTTGGATTCCTGATGTCACATGACCAGTATTCTTCAAGTTCCCTTCTTTCACATTTGGCCATTTGAAATAAGCAAACTTTCCTTGAGAAGATTTCATTTTTAAACTTTCTCTACTTACGTTTATTAAGTTAAACTGTTACTTGGTTTTGCTTGCTGACTTCCAGGTGCCAGTCACACACTTCATGGGCTGATATAGGCTGTATAGCTAACCATACTCATCGATAGAAACTGGATGAGAATTTCCTCCCAGCCTGAAGCCAAGACACCAGAGCTCAGGGGAGAATGATGAGAGCTGTGCCATCCATGGAATACCAAGAAGGGACCAGCAAGGACTGGTCTGGCCACACAGCAAGAGTGGAAGAAGGGAAGCCACCCCCAGGTCAAATAGTCCCATTCCACAAGGAGACTCGATGCCCTATTTGATGATGGAGATGTGGGGGCAGCAGCTGTGGACAGCAGACAAGCACAGGGCAGTGGATAGAAGACTCAGGGGACACGGAGTCTGGGCCTCTGTCTACATTGACACCAGGTCTTTGCAAGTCTCCTTGCTCAGCTTTCCTTCATTCACAAAATGACACTGGGCTGGATGTCCAGAGGAAGAGCAGAGACTGGTGAGGCCTCAGCCTTGAGCAGATCCTGTCCCCCTGAGCATAGCTTCCTGAATCTGCAGATGGAGATTAAAACCCTCACCTTCCTACACTGGTATTCGAAGAGAATGACGTCTCAGCTCATGCCTGAAGTCCAAGGCTGTGGTCCCTTGTTTCTTGTCCAGAACCCTTGGAAGGTTGCTCTCCTGGTAAACGTGTTTCACTTGAGTTATTGTCCGCTACTGCTGAGCCTAGCGTGCTTCTGCTCAGGGCCCAGCGATGGCTCTCTACTGCTCAGAAGGGCATGCACATGCATTTCAGTGGCAGCGAAAATCATGGCAGTCCAAACATACAACCAACCCCTTAGGTCCTCACACAGAGATGGACATGGGAGGTCAGGGGAATCCAGGAATCTGCACAAGTCATGAGATTTATATTTGATCATTTCACCACCATCATCACCACCACCACCACCATCATCGCCACCACCATCACCACCACCACCACCACCA
>PVHP010017446.1:0-14215 GCA_004024765.1 Zapus hudsonius | reverse complement strand
ATAGCCCACAGATGTCAGGCTCTGAGCTCTGCAACCCCAGCACCATCAAAGAGACCATGGTTGTCCCACTGCTCACAGGCTGATCTGGTGCTCTGTCAGCAGAGGCTGATAAAAGCCCACAGCTGCCCTGCAGGACTTCCCAGGATAGCAGGGAATAACTGGCCCGTATTAAAGATAACCTCTTTCATCTTGGTGTCCCCAGGGATTAGGACAGTTCTTGGCACTAGTAGGTGCTCAGTAAATGTTTGATGAACAGCAACATGAATGAGCCATGTGTTCACCATACGTGCTGCCGAGGCTCGGCTGTGACTTCAGAACCATAGGCTGTGCAGATAGATGGAGCTAATTTGTGAGGCAGTGGTGATGCCATTTTCTTTTCATTAAAGCCTGCATCTGGCTCCTTTGTAGGGCGTATGAAGTGTCATTTGTCATGCTATGGTCTTAGCAGGGCCCCTGGACCCTGGTCCCACTAGGCAAGCTGTATCCCACATGTCCATCTGATAGCACGAGAGGCAAGAAACTATAGATAGGCCCCGGTGACTGATCTTCTCAAGCCCCTTGTTTATATTTGGAGAAACTGAGGCAGGTGAAGTAGAGGTGGCTTACTCAGGACCCTGGACCTTGTTTTTCCCACAGGGGTGTAATGCCTATGCTTGTGCACACGGCTCTCTTGTGCTTGATGGGGAACAGAGTCAGAATTCACACTGCCAGCGGGACAATGCAAATACACATGCACTTTTATAAAATATATTTTTATTTATTTACTTGCTAACAGAGAGAGAAAGAGAAGAGAGACAGAGAGAATGGGTGCACCAGGGCCTCCTGCCACTACATGAACTCCAGATGCATGTCCCCCTTTGTGCTGTGCACCTTTACATGGATACCAGGGAATCAAACCCAGATCGGTAGGCTTTGCAGGCAAATGCCTTAACTACTGAACCAACTCTCCAGCCTGCCATGTATGTGAGGCACAAGGTAAGAAACCTTACAGGTAGGGTCTAATTTTTCCTCCATGTGACTCACAAGCACAGATGAAAGGCCAGGGGGTTCAGGACTAACAGAAGCTCACAGGGCTGCTGAGTGATTAAATTGAGGTGTCCCACCTCCCCACCTCACCCTCCTTCCCCTCAATAGACTTGATTTCATGTTTTCTCTTTGAAAGAAACTTGTTATGGGCTGAGTAGGTAGCTTAACAGGTAGAGTGCTTGCCTACCATGTATGAAGCCTTGGGTTTGATGTCCAGGAGAAATGTCTGCAATGCCAGCACTTGGGAAATGGAGTCAGGAGAATCAGGAGTTCAAGTTCATTCTCCACTATATAGAAAGTGCCAGGTCAGCCTGGGATACACGAGAGCCTGTGTCAGAAACAAACAAACAAATAAATGTACAAATAGAGATAAAACATCTAAAAAAGATTCTCTTTGTATTTTTCAGAAATCAACGAGAACTGTGGACAATTGAACTCCACCAAGTGGACCTGAGTTGGTGGGGGCACCCAAGCAGGAGACGATCCACCTCAAACTCACCATTTAGAGCCCTAACACAACCTCTAAGGAAGAGGGGTGCTGAGCAAAAGAGATATTCCCACAGCAAGGCAGATATCCTAGGGAAGGATAATGGAGAGAGGCACCAAGGATGCCCCAAATTGTCCAAAACACAAATCCAGACACACTCAAAAACCTAATAATTATGCAAAATTTAAACTCACCCACCATGACTCAGGGAAGTCAGTAGAAGCCTTGTAGAAGAGATGGCGGAAAGAATGTAAGAGCCAAGGGTGTTGGGGGTGGAGAATATCTAATGCATAAAAGGGAATGTTTTCCTGGTTTTAATATAACTTACAATACTGAGCATACTGTTTTGTTAATATATATATAATTTTATTCCAATAAAAACCATTTAAAAATAGAGATAAAAAATTGATGACAACCTTCTCTCACTTCAGTATTCTAAGGCCTTCACCAGTTACCAGCTGCAGGGAGAATTGACATTCTTTGGGTTGGCGTTCAAGGTCTTTGACAGGAGAGCCTTGGCCAGTTCTGCCTAGTGTGGCTCCTCTGTTGTACACACAGACATTGAGGTGCTGGTTCTGGGCTTGGAGCTCTTGAATCCAACACCCTGGCTTTGCATAAGCCCTCTTCTGCCTCCCTGCAATTTTGGCCCCTCCCTCCTCCACACAGAAATTTCTTTGTACTAAAGTGTTATAATGTCAAAAAGCCAACCACAAACATCCCAGCCTGGAATTTTCTGCTTCCCTTCCCATTTTCATTGCATCCTTTCCCAGTGTTCAAACCCACCTTGAACCTCATCTTCTGCTCAGCACCATCTCCTGTAGGGACAGTAGTTAGTTGTCTGCCTCCTTCGCTGGGCCTCCCTCGCTGGGCCCCAGCTACTGTTCTTTGTAGCTTCTCATCAGCTAAGAATGGTTGGCTCCAAGAAGATAGGAACTCTGTCATGTTCCCCCGTAGCACCTTGGGAGTTCCTTACCCCTGGCCTGGTTGGCACACAGATGTTCACTAAATGTATGGCCGGTGGCATCTTCCCAGGTTTTCATTCTTTGCTGTAATGCAAACAGTTGTGTGTGTTCATATCTGGTGCTGATTTACAGTTTATACAACTGTCTTTCCCAGAGACAAGAAGAGGAGGGAGAAGACGCATCGGCCTCAGTTTGCAGATGGGCAGAGAGAGAGAGAGAGAGAGAGAGAGAGAGAGAGAGAGAGAGAGAGAGAGAGAGAGAGAGATCTCCCTGCACTCAGGCGACAACGTAGAAAGAAAACGTGTGGATAGAGGTACACATTACTCATGACACTTCCAGGTCTCTGTCCAGAAGTGCTGGACTGCTGGAAGGAATGTCCCGCCTCATTTTTTTTTTTTTGAGAGATGACACATTATATTCACCATTGTCCTAAAGAGCTTTTCATTTCTGATTACTTAATTTGCCAGTGTTTGCTTTCAATGGGTTTCCAGGGCAGGCTGGGATGTTTGTGGTTGGCTTTTTGACATTATAACACTTTAGTACAAAGGAAGCTCCAGAAAGCAACAATGAAAACATTTACTAAGTATGTTTATAATCAAATATATCCTCTGTAATTTAATTTGGAGGAAGCAGAGCCCAGCACTACAAACAGAGGGCTCGTTAATAATTCATGACTCCTGATGTGGGAAGCTGAGGAGGAGCTATAGCACTGTGCACAGGGACATGGTGGCCAACCGCTCAGCCCTCACCTCTTCCCCCTGGAGGACGAGCTGCTCAGGGAATAAGGGCTCCTCTTGGAAGGACCCGATCCTGAGGTGTCAAGGTCAAGTGTCCAGGATGGAGTGGAAGACACAGAATGCACCTGTCTCTGCTCCATCTGTAGCCACGGGGTCTTAGATGGGACCTCAGCCCAACACCTCTGCTAGTGTCCCTCCTCAGGGCCTTTGCCATGGGCCTTACTGCACATCTGGGACTTAGGAGATGGAAATGGACAAAGCACACTCCTCTTTGTCCCACCTTGCAACCCTGGACCAGGCCAGCTGCAGTGACATCTGTAAAGTGCTTTCAAGATCATCCTCTTATTGAAGCTCGTGTTGTAAGAAACACCGTTTCCCTTGTCAGGTACAGATGGGGGCTCAGATCAGCAAGTCCCAGGGCACATTTGGAATACAGAGCAAATAGCCACCCCCATTTGCATTTCCCTATGCTTACAGAAAAGAGAAAAGGTGTGTCTTGTCTCACCTCTGCACACTCCCCAGTTGAACTCAAGCTCTAACAGGCTAGAGAAAGGCTCGCTCAAGATCCTGGAACTCAAGTGGTTGAAGGAATACCAGTGAATTTGGAGGAAACATCAAAAAGGTAAGGCCAGAGAGTTCAAGGAATAAAGAACACCAAGGACTTTGATGCATGGGAAAATTATGGAAACAAGAGAAAAGTAAGTGAAGCCCTTCGAAGCCATTTATGTTCACCTGTGTGGCTGGGGAAGATGGCAGAATCTAAAAGCCATGGTTAGGGTAGGTGTGTGGGGAGCTGTTTGTAGAATCTACCTGTTGCTTGCTGTGCAAACCACAGCACCCAAGGGAAGCTGCTCCCAGTGTCTGGTATGAACAAATACTCAGAGACACTTTGACCCTGAAGGAGATCTTGTAAAGGTAATTGCCTAACACTTCTGCAGAAACAAAATACGATGAAGGCTCTAAACACCCACTAAAAGAAAAGCGTTCAAATTAATTTTGTTAAACACCCACCCACAGAAGACAGCCCTTAATATCATTCCTCATAGAGTGTCGACCATATATATCATATATTTATGTATAGATTTATTCACTCACATACAGATATGTAAGCATATCAGGATGGGGTGTGTACACACATGCGCGTGCACACACACACACACACACACACACACACATGTTCCCTTAAATACACAAACATACCACAATGAGATAAGCCCCACTGGTGGATAAATGAACTATGCCTTGGTTCAGGGATGTGTGTTTATGGTAAATTTCCATGTAGGTAAAAGTAATTCTCTAGAGGCATGGTCCTGAGGTTCATGCTAAACTCCAGTGTGGCAGTGAGCTCACCGTCATAGGAGGCAGAGTTGAATGAGAGAATTCTCTGGGGTCCTTCTTCCAAGGGTCCCAGAAGTCCCTTCCTCACCCTCAACCCCCACCCATGCGTTCTCCACTCTTTACACATCTATCCTTAGAGGAAATATCAGAGAAGGCTAAAAGCGAGCCAGAAATTTGAGGAAAACAAAATTCACATCCACCACGATTATTCTTCAATTATTTGAAGATGGTTCATATTCTCATTCGCCAATAGGTTTTGTTTCTGATTTTCTTCTTTACATTTTCTTGGTTTAAAAAAAAAGTTGTCTGTGTCTCAGTCACTTGTCCCTGAGGATTTTCTCTGTATCTATGGTGTGAAGCTCCATGTTCAGACTGAAATACGACATATTCAATGTGGTCTTTCTTACTGTGGCAGATAGGGGAGGTTGTCACCTCCCTTTCCTGGGGTGTTGTTGTGGTTAATACAGTCCTGTGCCTGGGCTTATGAACATATGGATCAAGTTTAGCTATGAGGTGAAATCCCAAGTTCTTTCTCTGCTCTGGTCTTTGCACCATTCCCACCATCTGCATCTAGCCAGGTGGTCCCAGGACCAGCTCAGCTGGCCTTGGACTTGTTTCCAACTTCTTCACTTTCAGCCTTTCTTTTTTTTTTCCTTGCTCACATTCCTTGGCTCCTCCCCAGGCCCCCTTCAGCCCAGCCCCTCCCTCACCAGCCTGTCCCCATTTCCAAAGCAGATGTTTCCAGCCTGAGCCTGACACCATGTCCCTAAGGCTACAGCCAGGGTTCCTCTTTCAGTGGGATGCTGACTGGTCGAAAAATGGCTTCCAGTAACTCAGTCTTTGTTTTGTAAAAACATGGTTACAACATTGTATAACACTTGAGAAATGTTTCAAATTTAGGCTGGCTGGTGGCTTAGCAGACAAGGCCTAGCATATGGAGCCTGCTATGCGGGAGAGCCTGTGGTTCGCTGCTGGCATCACCACACCAGTCAGGATTAGCTACCAGAGGACCCTTCTCAGCGTTGGAGCTGCGGGGACACCAGGTTGGGCTCCTCCTGGGTCCAAGTCTTGGGAGTGGAGGGGAGGGATCGAATTTGTGTATCTCAATGGGGCAGTTTCTAAGGAGCTTGGTGCTTGCATATCACTCATTCATCCTTCTTTTCAGTTGAGCTTCTCATCGGCAGTGTAGGTTGTTTAGGATCTATAAAACCAGGTAGACCGGGCTGAGTACTAGGATATCCAGGATCCCTTGCCACAAGGATTAATACAGACAGCCCACGGAGGAGGATATCCAACTGATCAGGGATGGGGAAGGGGGGGGGAATTGGGGAATTCGGGATAACAACTCATGGTTTGCCCACTAAATAATGTAACTCATTATGGACAATAAATATATATATTTAAAAAAAAACCAGGTACTTCCTCAAATCATTGCATTTTAATCAAAGAAATGGGGGTGGGGATAGGAAAATTTATATGCCACTGTGGCTTTCGCAAAGCTTGGGTGTCTGGGGAACACTTAGCAGTAGAGTTGAGGAAGTTAGTAGTAGCTGGTCTGTATGTAGGCAGAGTCTTAAGTAGTCCAGGCTAGCCTTAAACTCACTATGTGGTTGAGGATGATCTTGAACTTCTGGTCCTCCTGTCTCCACCTTCCAAGTGCTGGGATTATACAGCCTGTCCAGTTTGTATGAGGATGGGGGTGGAACCCAGACTTCTGTGCATGTTAAGGCAAGTGGTTTAGCCATTTAGGATCATATCAGTCCTTCAAATGTTTGGTGAAGGGCTGGAGATGGCTCAGGGGGTCAGAGTGCTTGCTGCAAGCATGAAGGCTTGTGACTCAGGAGTTTGATTCGCCGTGTTCATGTCAACAACTGGGCATGGACACAGAAATCTACAACCCCAGTCCCCTGGGGAACAGAGGTTGGAGAGCCAGAACCAGAATCGCTGGGGCTTGCCAAACCTTAGCTCTGCATTCAGAATGATTTCATCTCAAGAAAAGATGCAGATGAGCAACAGAGCAACAGACACTGGATGCTCTCCTCTGGCCTCCAGATGCCTTGCAGGTGCAGCAGCGTGACACACACGTACACACACACACACACACACACACGCACACACACACACTCACTGTTCTGTTAATACTTATTAGAAGTTTGGTCACCAGAGAGATCCAGCACTCAGAGTCGATGCTCACAGATCCCTGAGGTCACTCAGGAGGGGCTATGTTTAGAGATCATGAGTGTGTCATTGCAGTGTGTCTGTGACCAGAGAGTTACCCAGGGGTTCCTCCACTCAGCCTCCTGGAGGGACATCCCCTGCTTTGGGCTAAGGCCCATACAAATCTGGGGCCTTGCACTTGTATGGACACATCCTTATCACGTCTGCTGAACCTTTGGTGATGGACAGGGAGACTGGAGGGCTTTGAGGGTTTAACATTTTTAAAAATATTTTTTTATTTATTCATTTTCAAGCAGAGATAGAGAGAGAGAGAAAGAGAGTGCACCAGGGCCACCACCTTGTGGGTCTGGCTTATGTGGGTCCTGGCGAATTGAACCCGGGGCCTTAGGCACTGGAGGCAAGTGCCTTAACCGCTGAGCCATCTCTCCAGCCCTAACAGTTTTTAGTTTGCATTTTTTTGTGTGTATGTGTGTGGTGTATATGCATGGGTGTATGCATGCTCGTGTGCATGTGAGTGGGTTTGGATGCACATGTATGCACGTGGGTGGAGGTCCAAGGAAAAGTTGGGTTATTCTTTGAGACAGAGTTTCTCACTGACCTTAGAGCTCACAGATTCGGCTAGATTAGCTAGCCCTGTCTCAGCCCCCTCAGGTGCTTGGATTACAGAAGTGAGTTGTCACACCCAGCATATTTACAGGAGTGTTGGGGATGCTTAGGCCTACAGAGCAAATTCTTTACCCCCTGTTCCAGCCCCAGCCCCAAGTTTGAACTGTGCTTGGCGTTAGTACCAGAGCTGATGCTACCTGCTCTACTCTGGGCCTCAATCTCCTTGTTTGTAGAAGGGGAGGAGCAGGATATGGGGTCAGGTGCATGAGGGCTCAGTGCTCTGCTGAGCGGTGAAAACACTAATGACTCCTCGTCATATTTGGGAATCTTTTAGTATCAAGGGAGGACTTGCAATATAGAGGCCTTATCTCTCTTCCTAGGACGTCTACCCATTACATCCAGAACTGCCCTTCGGCCTCACAGAATGTGTGTGGCCACTCCTAGGTCAGAGGCTGCACTCCCACACTCTCCTTGTCTATCCTCTCTCCCAGGTCTCCCTCTGAGTCTTTGTAGCCTAACGTGACGTAATGTTCCTAGAAGGGAATCCTGGGACCACACTTAGCCAATGAGGGCAAGCTGTCCTGCAGGAACCCAGAGAGAAGAGGGTCCTGATCCTTTGAATCCCCTCTGAGGTGAAGTGGGGTGCTCTGTCTCAGTTCTGGGCTGAAGGTCTCAGGGAGAATCACAAAGACAATGGAGGTAAGTCTCAGAAGTCTGGACCAAGAGACTCCTTATCTGTGGCCTTGACCTTGAGGTAAGCCAGTGCTCATCAAAGTGGCATGATGTTCCTTATTTACTTATTTTCTTGACTCTCACTTTGGCATCCGAGTGCAATGAGCAAGGCTCAGAAAAGAGAAAGGCAGAGGGCTGTGGTTCTGCCCAGGACTCTGTGGGCCATTGCTCCTGGCAGCAAGCAAACCACAATGCCAACAGCGCACTTCTGGGAGCTCCCAGAGGGGTAGCGGATGAGATGCAGTGGGGGAGGGCAGGGCTTACAGAGCTCAAGGACCCCAGGAGCAGACCCTCCCACTTTCCCCCACCTGACCAGTGCTCCATAGGTGATAGTGACAGACAAGCCAAGGCTCCCCAAAGAGATGTCTATGTTTATTCGCATGGATCTTTCTGTGGAGTCCGTCTCTTGCATTGGAGGTGGAAAGAGAGTCGTCAGCCACCCAAGGGTGGCAGAGTAGGGCAACTGAGAGAAATGGACTCAAGCCAAACTTCTGACCAAATGGAAAGTGAAAAATCCAGGGAAACTCAAATCCCAGATGGAGAGAGAGGCTCTCCTGCGTTCCCTGGCCAGGCTTCTGTCACCCAGCTCCTTCACGTGCTCCAGCTTGTCACTGACCGAGTGTTTGCACACAGGATAAGCTTTGTGAGGACCTGGGCTCATTCTTCTGTGTCCTTGCTCCTCCTCAGCTCCTCATCAACGTTAGGTTACTGAATAAGTGGGTGGATGGTTGGATGGCTAGATGATGGATAAAGGGATGGATGGATGGATAAATGTGTTGCAGTCAGCTTTGTAGTTGCTGCGCAGAAGGAACCCAAACAAAAGCAGCTTGTGGAGAAATGGGTTTATTTGGCTTACAGACTCCAGGGGAGACTCCATCATGGCAGGGAAAATGATGGCACGGGCAGATGGGTGGACATCACCTCTGCCACAGTACTGCAAACAGCGGCAGGAAGGTGTGCCAAACACTGGCAAGGGGAAGCTGGCTTATAACCCCCAAAAGCCCAACCCAAACAACGCAGCTCCATTGAGGTTGTAAAATCCAAACTGCCATCAGCTGAGGATCTATCTATCGGAACACATCCATTTGTTTGTGGGGGACACCTGGACCAAACCATGACAGCATGTCTAGAGAGAGAGGAAGGAGACTCAGATTTGGACAGGCTTGGATTAGGACCTATAGAGAAAGGACCTGAACAGTGAATAGAAGCCAGACCTCCCAGACCTTGGGGCCAGGTTTGGAGAAACTAGAACTATCCTGGCCAGATGTATGGGTGACAGTCTGTGGCTCTGCAAGCTTATTATCAGCAGGAACACTCATGGGCCTGGAGGGATGAGGGACTTTGTTGAAAAAGCAGCACTTTGGTAGGGCCTGGGAGCTTACTGGAAGTTGTGCAAAGCAATGCCAAGGAGACAGAGGGGAAATCAAGGAGGGGACCCAGGCTGGTGGGGAGTCGGAGGAGAGCCCGCAGACTCTTTAGCCAACAGCAGCTCTATTCTGATGCCATTAGTGGTCTTGGCAAGCAGCTTGCTGTGGACTTCAGAGGGCCAGGGCCGTCGTGGTAAAGATGAAGGGAGGCTGCATGCTAATACGCACATATGGAAATGCTTTTCCCATGGATGGCTCTGTTGTGGACAGATGGAATTAGCCAGAATGTCTAAGTCATGAAGGCAAACACATCAGAAAGAAAGAAAGAAAGGAAGGAAGGAAGGAAGGAAGGAAGGAAGGAAGGAAGGAAGGAAGGAAGAAAGAAAGAAAGAAAGAGACAGAGAGACAGAAAGAGAGAGAAAGAAAAAGAATAAGAAAAGCAAGCCCCCTCTTTCTTTCTCTCTTTCTGTTGGCAGCTCTTTTTTTCCACTTGTTTTCTTTTCCCATCAATGCCTTGTCCTTTCCTTTTCCTTCCTCTTGTGAGACCTCTCAGCCTGCACAAGCACAAGTACATCTCGCCCCGTGGCTCCTGACATCAATAATGCATTGATCCGATTTCAATTGTAAATTGCTACAATAGCAAGTCCCCCCCCCCAGAGCAGCAGGGCTTGGGGGATCTAGGTGCCCTGGAGGAGAAAGGGCCATTCTTCCTCGAGCCAGGGGATTCGGGACCTGGGATTCCAGCATCCATCCTGTGCCTGGTCCTTGAAGCCCCTGAAGGTCCTGAGACCCTTGCGTCCGTCCTGTCTTCCTCTCCATCCTGAGATGGTTCCCTTCCCGGGAGGCTCAGGAAAGTTTTCAGATGCAGTGGGCTTGCTTCAGGGCTCAAACGATAAATCCGAGGGGATTACCTTTTATTGTTACTTTTCTTTCTTTCTTATCCCCAGCGCCTTTGAGTAGGAAGGTCTGTAATATTTTATTTATTCGGCAGGCATCCGTGGTTAGCGTCCTTTCAGAACTTGTCACATGAAGGTGTCTACCTCGCTGAGACACCTACCTGGGTAATTGTCCCACCTCAGGGCTTAGCAAACTTTTGCTGCAAAAGGCCAGCTAGGAACTAGTTTCATCTTTCCAGGCCACTCATGTCTCTTATGCTTGGAAAATTAGCCACAGAAAATGAGTGGATGGGACTCTCCTTCAAGAAGAATTATTTACACTGACAGCAGACTCACCAAAGAACTTGGTTGGGCCTTAGGGTGCACTCTGTAGTACCCCTTATCCGAGAAATAATTGGTTGTAGGATGAACGCATCACACTGGCTCAGCCCATAGTCTCTTTTTCTTCTATGAACATATATTTCATTATGCATAATAATGGGTTTCATTAGGACATTTTCATACATGTATTTAATGTATTTTGATAATATACATCTCTCATTACCTTTTCTTATCTCTCTTCTACTCCTTCAGATTATATATATATATATATATATATATATATATATATATATATATATATATATATGAGACTTTCCTGTTATATATAACAGGAATATATTATATAATATGTATATTATACATATTGCATATATAACATATAATTATATTATGTATAATTGTAATATATAATTATATATTAATATATATTAATGAATTAATGCATTTGGTTAGGGTACATACAGGGTTTATTCACAGGCACACGGGCAACTTACTAATGGTTACACCACTGAAGAAAATGGGTCTCTTTCCTCCAGGAAGTGTTAACTGCCTATAAATAGTCAGGGAGAAATTGACCTCAAGAATCCATAATAGATTGTCGACAGGTCGAATCTTAGGCAGGAAAGCACAGCTACAGAGAGTTCAAGGGTACAGGGGCTATGCTGTAACCCTTATTTTCTAACTTATCTACAGGGTAGACAGGAACTTTGGGCCCTGAGAAGGATGAGCTAATCTAATCTTGCCTCTAGTAGTAGCGTGGTGCATTTAGGTAGCTGAGGGAACTCAGCCAGAAGGCCCCAAGGTTACTGTAGGCTTTTACCAGTCTGACTCCGAGTCTGCAGTTGGAGCCCCAATATGGCTACACTGTGCCAAGTCCTGGCATTTCAGTCATGCCCTTCTCTTGGTACCAGGGATAAGCCAAGGCTGGGGTAGATATGGCAAAGGGGAGGGTGCCAGGGTGGTGGGTCACTAATCCTAGATGACATCTTTCTGTTCAGCTTCCAGTCTAGGTCTGTGGGCTCCCAGGGGATCTGAGTGGAGAGGAAATGTCTCTGTCAGCTTCTGGGGATGTGATTAATGCTAACCACCTAGTGTCACAACCATTCAGAGTTTAGGTAAGGAGATCTATTTGGATGCTGGAGGGTCCAGTGAGTTTTCTTACATTCTAACCAGATGCTCTGCAACTCACCTGCTCGGCCTTGTCCTCGTATTGAACCCTGACACCACCAACCTCAGCTGCCCTGGGTTGGGTGAACTTCCCTTGTCTCCAGGCGGCTTGCCTTCTACTTCCATGATGCCATGTTTGGGTCAGTCAACAGTAGTATCAAATCCCTGGGGTAAAGCACTACCAGTTCAGAAGGGACATCGTCCTATGGCACATGGATGGGCACCATTGGCGACTCTTCAGTGAGTCTCTGCTACGTGCTGGATGGGCATCGAGCTCTGTGCTGCACATGCATCTCATGCATTAGCTATGACAGACAGCCATTTCCCCACTTCCTACACTGTCCTCTGATACATGGAGGTGAGAACTTCTCTTTGAGGCTCTGCACCCAGCACACGTGGGAAGCCAGGGCTGGACTTGGACTTTTTCTGCTTTCAAACCCAAGAGTGAGGCAGCTTCTATTGCACATTGCCCTAGCTCCCCACCTCTGTCCCCTAATCCCAGCCCAAGAATGCTCATCTAGCTGAGGCTACCCCCAACCCATATCACCTGATCCCAACCCAAGAATGCTCATCTAGCTGAAGCTAGCCCCAACCCCCATCCCCTGATCCCAGCCCAAGAATGCTCATCTAGCTGAGGTTAGCCCCCAACCCCCATCTCCTGATCCCAGCCCAAGAATGAGGGCAGTAATTCAGTTTGCTTCTCCAGCTGAGAACCCAGGAGAGCTCTTCCTTACCTCAACTCTCCTGGCTTAGTTGTGTCCCCTCCGCCCAGGGGCTGGCATAGCAATAGTAACTCAGTGGATACCTTGTGACAGACACTTCAATCCAATCTCCTTATTGTTCATAAGAGTATTTCTCTGAATTCAGTTCTGATAGGACAGGACAAGTTACTTGTATTCCACATAGTAAATTCTGACCAAGGTAGTTCTGGCCAAGTGACTTATTAATTGAATTATTCATGGTTGGAAAAGTGTTTTGAAACATGTCTAATATGCAAAAACATAAGGCAAGGATACACATTTTAGTGATGTTTTATATATGTGTATGATTTTTCTCAAAAAAAAATCCCCCAGACACCACACACACACACACACACACACACACACACACACACACACATATACATGCACATAAAAACACACATCTAAACCTGGTCTACTTTCTTTCTTACCTAGTGGATTACATGAGTCTGACCATTTTGCCTGTAATTCCCTTGGGCATTTCCAACATTACTGACACCAAATTGAATATATTTTCCCAGATCCACAGTAGTAGGAGGAGACCCAGGATCTGGGGGAACATTCAAGTTTAACTATGTTCCATCTGTTTGATCACTGGACGGTGGTTTGTGGTAGAAGGTGGCCCCCTTGTTTAGCAAAATACACTGGTTTATCTATAGAGTCATTGATCACTGTCCATAGGGGTTTGGTGCCAGGATATCCTATGATATGAACATCAAGAATTAGAATTTGCTTATATCCACTGTTGTTTCAATAGTATATATTAACCCATCTCTAGATTACTTATCATACTCGAAACATTGTGAGCACTGTGTCAACAGCGATGACAGATTATGCATTGTTTAGGGAGTAACAATAAAGAAAATAAGTGTGTGCATACTTCACACGGATATAGTTTTAAGTCTGCAGTTGGATCAGTTCACAGCAGTACAACCTATGCATATGGCAAAAAGATTTTACAGCAGAGCGTGGTGGCGCACACCTTTAATCGCAGCACTTGGGAGGCAGAGGTAGGAGGATCGCCATGAGTTCAAGGCCATCCTGAGACTCCATAGTGAATTCCAGGTCAGCCTGGGATAGAGTGAGACCCTACCTCGAAAAACAAAAAAAGAAAAAATTTACAAACATGTTTAAAATCATAAAACTATACAGCAACTTATATATGGAGAGAGAAACAATGCACGCAAAATCTAGTTGTTGGTGGCAAATAAATCGATGTGTGTGGACAATCCATGTGTGGACAGGATGAATGATGCCAAGGCAACCCTTGGAAATTTTCTGTATTTCATTGTTTTCTCTACTTTTTACATAGCCCATGTTCTCTTTGGTTAAACAAGAATCTAATAAGAATTTCATGCCCTTTCATGTTTTAATTTGAGGGAAAAAATTAATTTACAATTTCTGAAGAGCTTAGAGGTAACGTGTGACACAAGCATGGGGTTGTGCTGTTCTTACCTTCTTCCTCCTGTTTGCCGTGTGAAATTCCCTTAGAAATTTAATATTACCATCCAAACTAAATTGCTACTATTATGATTCATATAATTTGGAATTCATACAAATTGAAAATGCATGCAAAATCAAAAGGAAATATAACATTGAATTATCTTTGTGGTTCGACATTTGTTCTCATCAAAGCTCTTATGAGAGAGACATGTTCC
>PVHP010017445.1:0-34426 GCA_004024765.1 Zapus hudsonius | reverse complement strand
CTTTGAGCAGATCTTACTAAGCGAACACTCAAAAGAACAGAGATTTGAACGCCGCATACTCTCCCTCATATGCGGACCTTAATCAGGATAAATGTTTTCTTTATGCAGACTTATAGAAAGAAGTGAGATGTTAGGAATGAGGGGTAAGGGAAGGGGGGAGGGGAATGGCTTAAGCAGGAGGCCAATCCTAATTAGGTTCTGGTATTTTTATTTGAACAAAAGTTCAGTGTTCTGGTTAATAAAATGAATATGAAATACAAAAAAAAAGTGTTCCCAACTAGATACTAAAGAACTGTGAAAAGAAAAGAAAACAATAAATATAATGCCAGTTAAGATTATAATGTGTGTTATCTGGGAAATACAGATAAAGCACAAAGTTGTATGCTGAGACTGTTGCACTTAATTATAAACTCAGCCAGTTTGGGAAGATAATTGTTCTCACACGGATCACCTAAGACAAGGCATTGATATCCAATGAGGAAAGACAAACAGGAAGTAGTGGAAATTTTGACCATCATTGCAAAGTCTGCCCTCATCTCTGTGAGAAATTTCCAAAGCCCAGAAAGCTTCAAAACCAGAACTCTAGTGTCTCTTGAAACTTTTTCTGACAGTATTCTTCCCATCGCTTCTTATTATTGAAGAGCAGTGTTGGATGTTGAGAGTTGGCCAAGAGTGAGAGGTTACACTGCTGATCTGAGCCGAGGTAGGAGAAGACTCACAGGACAGTCTAAAGAGAGCCACTGTGTGCATGATTTGGAATTTGAGGACAAATATAATGGGGTATAAATTTGAAGAGATAGAGAACCAAGCTCAGATTCTATGATAGTCATATTTAAACCCATCTGGAATGTTGGCATTTGAAATTTGCTTTTTTTTTTCAGCCCTAGGGAACAAACCTAGGATCTTGCACATGTTAAAGCAAATGCTCTTACACTGGACTACAACTCCAGCTCTTGAGGCTTTTTTAATGTTTTTTTTTTTTTTTTTAAGACATGAGGTCAAATTTATTGGGCAAGAACTTAAGTGGCTATTGACGGGCAAACCAGTCTTTGACAGACAGAACAGCCTCTCTATCCTTGAATCCTTCCACTACTTAGTAATAGTGATAAGAATCGTTCTTACATTCATGGCACACTTATTATCAAGCAACTCAGACCATAGGCACTGAGATTCTTGTGGAAGAAATTGGCTCAAGACCCTGGAGTCTAAAGGAAATGTATACCACACAATCCAGACAGAGCTAAACTGCAGTGATTCACATTAATCTGGCCAAAGGCTGGCCTTGGAAGACAAGGTCACATTTCAAATAGTCACAACTAAGCTTTCTACAGAACTCATATGATTCATCCCAAAAGCTCTTTGGTTCACCATCTTTTCATAGACATGTTTTATAACAATTTAACATTGAAGACACATGCCTAAAGGACTGTGGAGTAAAGCAGAGCGAAGCTCTTTTCAGGTAACACTCAGGGAACTTTGGGACTATCACATCTGTTCTCTTGCACGTACATGTCCAGCCCATCTGTTCTTTTCACTCAAGGTCCCAGAATCCTTTGCCATGAGCAGGATTTTCACCTCTCAATATAGAACCATGTACCTTACCTCATGGTCCACCTGACTTCCTGAGAATTAATCACTGTCTCGGATTTCATGAGAGACAACAAACATTGATTTTGTTGTTAGCTTAGATGAACTTTCGTTCATTCAATGGGCTATATATTTTAATCACCAATTAAGTGTCTTAAGATTTCAGATGATAATGTCCTGGATCAACTTTTAATCAGTTATTGGTTACAGTTTGAGAAGCCCTGTGTCCAGATCCAATGCAATGTGACTTATGCTATGGTAAGTAAGTCTTCACTTGAAGGCGTGAAGTCGCTTTAAATGCATAAACAAAGTTTCTCTAAGAAGGTTTTCAAGATTGTGACATTTCAACCTAGTTTTACAGCAGAAAGGATTCTTTAGCAATGTGTTGAAAGGCAGCATGAGTTCATCTGACTCTTTGATTATGCTTAATAGCTTCACTGTCAGACGGTGAGTCAGGATCTTTCCCTTCTGTTTAACAGTTTGTGTTTACACCTCCTTGCTTTTGATAAAAGCGATGTGACAGTTCTGCCCATTGACAATGATGACTCCTTTATTTTAATCAGTGTAGAGGAAAAAATAAAATAGCATGAGCGGGTGTAAAACCCCTTTCCTCAGCCATTTTAAACTGTGTTATGCATCCTTGTAAAATGACTTTATGTGACATTAACTGTTCTACAATCCATCATTTGATTTTCATGAGAAATTATGCTTTCTTTCTATAAAACTCTATTTAGCAAATGAGGCTCAAGAAGAATATTATCCTGTGTATTTGCAAGCCTGGGTGATGTAAACATGTATAAATATGCCTTTGTAATAGTTTATGGAATGGGATGAAGTCAATCCAATGGCTAGATTTGACTAGTAGCAGGGTGTGGTCAGAGGAAATGGGCTATAAAAGGAACAGCTATTTAAGGAGTGGAACTGGTATTTTTAGTTAATATTGGACTTTAATAGTTATTAACAAATTGTCTCAAGGTTATTGTCTTCAGGAAGCATTATCTAAAACACATATTCTAGAAGACTAGATATCACTAATTTGAAGATAGGTTTCATCCATTTTGGATAAAATCATTTGGAGTTAGTACCTGACTTCATGGTACTAACTCACTCAGATAAGAGTCTGTTATGGATCAATCAGAAAGATAGAGTGAGATCCAGAAGACGAAAGTACTCAGACTTAGTCTATAAAGGTCCAGATAGTAACTGTTGGCTTGGTGAGAACTACTGTCATAGTCTGAAGGTCAAATGTACCCCGTGGGCTCATGTGCTTGAACACATGGTCTTCAGTTGGTGGAAGGTTGTGTAATTTTTAGGAGCTAGGGTCTAGCTGAAGAAAGTGGGTCTCTGGGAGGTGACCTTATGGATTACAATCCGATTTTGCCCAAGCTATTTCTGCACTCCTGATCCAGCAATATATAAGCAAGTAGCCTTATGCTTTTACTCACACATGAGCTGTTCTTGCTCTGGCCTTCATGCCTTCACAGTCATGAAGGACTATACTCTCAAACTGTGAGCCAAAATAAACCCTTTCTGCTTAATTTACTTCCTGTTAGATATTGAGTCAAATCAATGAGAAAAGCCACTAATACACATACCTTCCCTGCACCACCTACTCAAATCAAGCTGTCGCATCATTAATATAGGCATAAGCAGGGTTTGGAGAGATGGCTCAAAGGTTAAGTGTCCTTCCTGTGCTAGCATGAAGGCCTAAGGGGGACCTGAGACCAATGAGTTCAAATTTCTAGAACCTATATAAAGAGCTGAGTATGACCATGCATTCCTGTAAGCCTGGTCCCTTAGGGGAGAAGAAGTCTGGGTATCACCAGAGCTTGTGAAAAAGCGGCAAGGTCTGGGATCAGTAAGAGACTCTGGCTCAAACAAGAATGGGGAAGAGTGATGGAGCAGGACACCCAGCTTTCTGCTCTGGCAACTGCAGACAAGCACACCTCGCTGCAGGCAAGTGCATGGGCACTGCAAGGGCATATACACATGATTACACACACCGCACACACACATGATCACATACCACACACCACAGATACACGAGTAAAAAAAAAAACAAAACAAATCAAAAAGGCAACCGAGTGTATGTGCATGAAGATGTTCAAATAAAAATTAATTTTAGCAACAGGAAGTAGCATAGATCTGACCTATGTACTATAGTTTGCTGACCCCTACTAAAACATATCTCCTCTCTGGGATTATATTTTTGCACGTTTTTAAAGAAAAAAATAATGACATTTATTTTTTTGATGTGTCCATATGGAGGAAAATGTTGGGGTTCTCTTAGATCCTTGCCTAACACCAGAAAGCCCTTGTTCAAGTCTGGGAGGACCATAGGAAACAAGTTATAAAAGAAAGAACAGAAGAATATAGATGAGATCCTGGTGAAGTACAGACAATTATGTTATGTTTTCCCAAATATTAATAATATGGGGAAGAGTACCCTAAAACAAGATGAGAAGGGGATCTGGCTGTAGGAGAGGTTCAGAACAGGGATATGTAGTATGTCCATTCCAAAGAAGAATCCACCTGAGTACTAACAGAAGTAGAGTTTGTGAAGATCATCGAGCCTTATCTTAACAGACAGTTCAAAGGAGACTCATCCCAGCAGGAGTGAAGAGAAAAAGAGAGAGAACTTGAGGAGCAGACGGAAATGAAAGTATGAGAAACAAGCAAGGACCCGCAGAGATCAGCACAGCAACATGGAAAACCTCTGCTGCCAGCAGCTAAGTCGCATTCACATAGGCTTTTCTCAGACACCATTTTATCTAGCAAAGAGCAAGATTGAATTAAGGCATCTCTGGAGTGTGACCAAGGTGGTGACCAGCAGATTAGGTAGAAGTCAGAAGGTACCACTGAAGAGACTGGGAGGATCATCACAACCCAAGAAACAGACAGGAGCTGACTGGGGTAGAGTGAAGGAATTGTGTGCATAGATGGCCCAGCTGTGACAGTCGGACATGAACCTCTTAGTAAAGTCCCCATTCCCAGCCCAGCCCCCAGCACTGCACTGTTCCAGGAGAGCGTATCTTCTGAAAGTCATGTCACCAACCTCCCTTCGTTTTGACACCCAAGGTACTTTTCACCATGAAGAGTTTAAGAGATACGCTGAAATTTAGCTTGGAACTGAAGCATTTTCAGGATGAAAAATGGAAACGAAGAATGGCACAATAGGTATTATGTGAACTAGACATTCCAAGTTAAGATGACTTATTGTCATGTGGAATGTCTTTGTCAACGAGAATAATACTTTTAATCTTATGTATAGATTTAAACACTCAGAAGACACTTTTACTTTTTATGACAAGTGAAAGGACGAAAGAATACATGAAATTAATTCTATGAAGGCAATATAAATGTAAAGCATAGCCTGTGACTTTGAACACCCTTTAAGTAGATTTATTATATGTTTTCCAAAAGAGATACTTCTGCTCTTTCTTTAGTCAAATGCAGACTTTAATGTCGGAGGGGAACAATAGTTCCCCTTTAATGTCACGTTTAGATGCTTTTCTAGATAAAATTGCCTGAGAGAGAATGTGCACTCTGGCTCCATGAAATTAACATATCTGGAAACAATTTTTTAAAAAGAAAAGGAAAAGAAAATCTTTCAGTTAGAACTTCACAATACTTGAAAACAGGACCGACCAAGTCCTGTGACTCTTTGACAACTACATTTGGGGAGCTGCTGTTGAACTGTAGAGATAAGTCAGACAGACAGACAGACATCTCCTATGCGAGGCAGCAGGGATAGACAATGCACACAGCACTGGCTGTACGCAACAATGGTTAACCTAAGTACGAAGAGTGGGTGTGGATGGGAGCCATGCTGAGCCAGCTATTGGCCCAAGCTGACACTGGAAAATACCCATAATGGCCACCTGCATCCATCTCACTGAAGAGTAGGGACAGTTGTCATGGAACCTGGGAGCCCAAATGCAGAAGCACAGCGGAGTCTGAAGCTTGGGAATGTGATCAGGACTCATTTTTGAAATAAATTTATGTATTTATTATTAATAAGTAGAAACGCTGTATGAATAGATCTTGTGTTGGTACCCCTTTTCCTTGTCCCCAAACCACTGAGAGCCCTCCTCAATGGGATTGCTGGAACAATCCATTCCATGGAGCATTATGAATTGCACAAGCAGTAGCCAGGGGTTTTGTTTGTTTGTATTTGTTTGTTTGTTTGTATTTGTTTGTTTTTTTTGTTTTTGAGGGGGCAATGCCTCTGGATGTTCCCCCCACCATGACTCTTACAATTTTTCTGCCCCCTCTTCAGCAAAATTCCCTGAGTCATGGTGGGTGAGTTTTAAGTCTACTTTATTATTGAGCTTGTAAGTCTCTGGGTTTCTGCTTTGGACTGTGTTGTGTATCCTCGGTGTCTGTCTCCATCACCCTTGCTTAGGTTGTCTGACTTGCTGTGGAAGCAGCACTCTTGCTCATCTCAGCACTTCCTCTATGGTTTCATTTGGGCTCTAGATGATGTGTTAGAGGTGATTCATCTCCTGGTTGAAAGTCAGCCATCATCTCAGGTCTTATTGGTGGAATTGGGTTCTCACAGCCTTCTGAAAAATACAAGCAGAATCTCCAAAGGAGAATGAGGTCAGTATAGGTTAAATGGGACAAACATTGTTAATTTGGTGACATTTTAATGGGTGTAGCCTCTCAGTAGGCCCATAGTTAGTGGGGGCTTCCCCTTGGAGTCTGGGTTCTTGGTCTCCATAAGAATTTGCCTCCGGTCCCAGTTCCAGGTAAACGTTACTTGCCACTGAGCAGATCTCTTAGCCAATCAGAAAGCTGTTAGAAATCCACTATTGGGAGGTGAGTACTTCTTGCCTTGCTCATCTCTGCCTTATTGCATTGTCCTCTACATTCTCAGACCATTGGTCATTGTAAGACAGTATCTCCTGATTTCTTTGAATATCATTGGACAGTTTCCCCTGGCAGCTCATGTAACGTCTTCCAGCACTACACAGGCTACAATCTGGGAGCTGGTTACCTTTCTGGATTCAGTAGGGTCTCTCTGTGCTATATGATGACACTCTGTAGTATCTTTAGCAATAGGGTTTTATTTTTTTTTTTTTTTGCCTGGGGCGGGTATTCAAGAGTTTTGACATAAGCCCGTCATGTTTTAAGGACCTCAAAGGTCTCTCTGATCAACAGCTCAATGTGGGAAGTAACCAATTTCTTGGACAGGGAGTTATAGGCCAGAACCATTCATATTAGGATTAGGCTTCATCCCATCCTCTTCAGGGCCTATTTTACCAGATGATGTCCCCACCTTCCTCAAGAGCTTACTGCCCAAAAGTAAGGATTCTATGTTATCAATTCATTATGGATTTAGTTTTCTGTATATCTCCCCCTCCCAACCCCTCCTACCCCAAAGCATTCCATCTTTTATCAGTTTCAAGATTCACATGTCAGATTTGCCACAGATGAAGGAGAATATGTAGCATTTGTCTCTCTGTTCTTGTGTGAGTTTGCTGAGTGTGGTCTGCTCCAAGTCCATCACTTTCCTGCAAATTTAATTACATCATTTTCCCTTACTGCTAAATAGAATTCTAAAGTGTAAATGTACCACAAATTTGATATCCATTCATCCAGTGATGGGCATTTGGGTTGATTTCAATTCTTAACTATTTTGAATTGAGCAGCTAAAACATGGTTGAGCAAATGTCTCTGTGTTGATGCGAGGAGCCTTGAGGGTAGATGCCCAGTAGCGGGATAGCTGGGTCTTTTAGTAGCTCCATTTGCATCTTTTTCAGGAGCCTCCACACTGCTTTCCATAGTGGTTTTATAAGTTTGCATTCCCACCCTACAGGACATCTAAGGTCCTTGGGGAGCTTGTTCATTTCTAGGACCGCTTATGCCTCTGCTGACAGTGCCCTGTTGATATCATCTTAACATTCCTCCTCTGCCTTTCCAGTAAAAATGTGAAAAAGTTCACTTTCAAAATGTTTCGTCTTGATTCCAGACATTTTAATTGTATCAAAAGAACTCACCAAAGATTTTGAGATTATTCTTTATTACAGCAGAACCTTCTTCACTCAAACTGCTTCATCACAGACCAATTTGTGTGTCCTTAGAAAAGAGTAACATCCCTGGATAATAATCTGAAAAAAGACCCAGCAGATCACATTCACTGAACTCTCCACTCTGCACCGTGATAAACTAGGCTTTGCCAGGTTTGTGCCTGCTTCATACGATGGAATATGAAATGAATAGGTCAGAACAAAGGTGAGGCAGTATCCCTATAGCTGATAAAGGAATTCTTTGGTTCAAATGTCAATGATTGGAGAAAAGATTTAGTAAAAATCAAATATGAAATGATTAGCCAATTGGCAATGTATTCTTTTATTGATCCTCTATGGAAATCAAATTTCAGATAGAAAAATGCCTTACAAGCTGAAGACCAGATTCCAGAGCAAGTATCTGTGATGAATTGCTATCAAGCATCTAACTGCTTACAGTACATTTTCACAAATTTCCTGGTACTTAGGCTCATAACTTTTTAAATGGTATTTGATTTCTACATGCTATAGGTTAATAAAATTGAAAAGTGAAAGTTTTATGACTCAGAATGAAGTTATAATGCTATAGAATTCTCTTACGTCTACATTAGACTCGCCTGGGGAGTTTATTTCAAAGAGATTTCCAGTGCTGCATCCTCAACAATTTTGATTCAGAGGTTACAGGATGGCCTAGGAATCTGCATTTATGTTCAATGGTCCATGTGCTTGTAGGCTCAGAGCCCTTGGTGGCAGCTTGTGAAAAGCTTCATAGGATTCCATCCTGCTTTGGAGTCAGGTTTCATAGGACTCTGATATGAAAGAGGACAAAAGTTAAAAGGCTTAAAATAGCTGAAATCAGAGCTAAAATAAAATTCAACCTCTGATTCAAAGTGTCAAAAGAGGAGAGGATAAAAAGAAGTGTGTGTGTGTGTGTGTGTGTGTGTGTGTGTGTGTGTGTGTGTGTGTGGTCATGCACCTTACTCCCCTTCACCTTGGCCACACCGAGTCTCCATCTTACATGAACACACTAATTCTAATGCATCCTCTGAGCTCTACAATGTTTCTCAGGAACATAGGCAGATTCTAGTGAGCAGCACTAAGTTCCAAAAGTAAAGGCTACTTAACACCTAAAACTTTTTTTAAAAAGAATGAAAACACAATTCACATAAATGTATTTATTGCCTATCCTATGAAACATTTAAACATCTGGATAGGTACTTAGTCTACATTCATCCCGATGGTCCAGCTTTGCATACAGAGCACACCATGAATTTAAGCCTGTTGTTTCAATGTGTGTTTCCATACTGGACTAGTCGGCATCTGGTGGGCATGTTGGAGGGTAATGGGGGTCCTACCTCTACAACCAGCTCTACTCTTAGAACCCTTTTCAAGCAGATTCTATTCTAAAAATTGATTTGTAACTCATATATTCAAATTCAGAGCAGAGTTTCCCCTGGAACATGTTACATGTGGCTAACTGCTGGAGTCAGGTCACAGAAGACTTTAATCCATAACACAGCTGAATATAGATGAATTAGGATTCAGCTGAGATCTGCAAGTAGGCTGGCCCTCTGAAGCCCTGAGGAAGAAGATGCAGAGGAATGGGCTTACCCTCTTCTGTATCCATGGAGGACACTGGGCGCAATTGTGAAAATAAGCTTGGTTTAGCCATTGTACTCTCTGGCTTCCTGCTGTTGTCTCCCCCCATACCTCCTCTACCCCCCTTCCAAGCCCCACCCTCTTTCCCTCTAAAAAATTCTGTACCCCAAAATTCTCCAGTCCCTTTGGCCTAACTCACATTCCTATGTACAGTGGTCTGACTAAATGTAATGAAGACAAATTTAGACAAATTTGATTAAGCCCCCTAACCTCCCAAGAAATATCTGCCTTTTAAAAGAGACTGATAACCTCTTAGAAGGGAATTTCTAACTGTAGAGATGACAAGCAGTGTGACACCATATTAGAAGTACCTGAACGTGAAAGAGAACTATTTAGGTTATTTGGGAAAAAAGAGATTTTTCCTCGGCTGGACTTAAGAATCTCCTTCAGGCTGCTTCTCACATTCATACCAGTGACTTCCATTGCTCCACTTCCAAATACTTGGATTTTGTACAGCTCCTGCTCTCTGTTTTGAAGCTGCCTGTAGGGAGGCAGTGAGCTCCCCCGTATGACTCTAGAAGCAAAAGCACTCAGACACATGGATCACTTCTGAGCTGAGTTCTGCCACTGCTGAAAAATGTATCAGACCATGCAGACAAGCACCCATGCTGACTGTATAGCAATATACAGAGTGCCAATGGTGAGCCCTGTTAGTTACCACAGAACTGTGCTTCCTCGTCGTATGCCACCACAATACTCATTGCTAATCAATTGTGACACTGTTGACTGAAATGATAGACTTGAGTTATCCAGCAAAGGGAATTTGAAGTGTGCATTGCTTTGCTGTGGTCAGAACTAGTCACTGGCCTAACTTTGGGAGTGGAGAAAGTCATTTCACATCACTGCTCTCTGCTGATGTGTTTCCAGAGAACCTCTGCAGGCTGGAAAAAACGTATCTGCAGAATTTCAGGGGCAGAATGGAAAGAGTCTATGTGGCTGTTCAAGGGAATCTCGGGCCTTGAGGAGAATTCATCTAGAAGGACTGGTCGATTTATTGCAGAAACTCAGCACTCCCTGGTTTCACCCTGTTCTCTGTGAAGGGGAGTGAAATGTCTTTTTCTAATGCGGGGAGGCAGCAGATTGGAGCGATAAATAAAGGGACTTCTAAACTCCAATGAACAGGCTTCAATCCCATCTCTTCACCACTTCTCATCCATCCTGCCTGGGATAAGGTCCTTATTCTCTCAAGCATCCTTCTGCTCATCTGTAACATGGGACTAATAATAGTTATTATCATCCACTACCTCAGAGGAAGTGGTAAGGAAGAAGACATGGCTGAAGGGGCTTGGCACACTCTAAGCATTCACTGAGGATAGGCTGTTATTAGGTTGAAGGAAATAGTTTGGTGGCCGGCTCAATTGAGTGTAATAATAGGCTGTGTGTAATAGCATCCTAGTTACCCATCCAGTCAAACTCATTACACTCCAGGTCAACTCTGTGGCCCCCGTGACTGTGAGTGCCCAAGATCTATGGCTTCTCAAAGCTGCCTTCAATGACGTCAGATTTCTGCCAGTACAGGTAGCTTGGTCACGGGCTGAGAAAAGATGAGTAGTTATTCATCTGAAAGGTTGTGGCCATGTCCATCATAATCTTAGCCCTGAACTGATTATAACCTGAAAAAGAGAAAAGGGCTACTTTCCTATCTCGAGGCCTTGCCTATCCAAAGGTCAGCCTGTGGTCGATTTGATTTGATTTCCCATTTACCTTTTAACCATGGGCCATTGCTGGCTCACAAATATCCTGGATGTGCCTTATAAAGACAGCCTGTCATTCAGACTGAAATACTTCTTCCCCCAAAGGAGAGGAGGAAATCCCCCACTCTGGATGCACAGGCTCTCTCCTCATTATGCACTACTCCTACTCATTTGTTATTGGTCCCTCATGCTAATGAGCCCTGAGCTCACTCAAAATATACTAAGAAACAGTTTTTATTAAACATGATATTAAGAAAAGGTTAGCTTCTCTTTTAGCACAGAAGGCAATTACTGAAATCTATGAATTCAAATGGAAATAGAATGATAATGGGTTTTCTTACATTTTTAAATATTTTTTGTCTTCTAAAATGACACCCTTTCTCTTGCTCTCCCTTTCCTCCATCCCAGCTCTGTAAAATAAAACTGTAATGAGAACATATAACCATGTCCCAGGAGACAGTCCTTTGACAGAGAGTCCAGCCTGTCCTGAGCACATGAAGTGTGAGATTATAATCACCTGTGGGTATATCAGCCTCAGTAGATCACAGGTCCTTACAGATAAGATCATATATTCAGCTAGTTTCTTATCCCAACCTCCACCCATCCCTGCCCCAGCTCCTGGCTCCAAAACATTCCAAGATGACTTTAGTGATGGGAATTAGGTGGGGACATGAAGGAGGGGAGGAATCTCCAGCGAGAGACTTCATGCAGAACTGGACCATACTGGAGAGTCGCCAGGGCTTCTTCAGGCCAGTGAAGTGACTTCAGTCCCTCTGCTTCTGTACCACCACTGCTTTGCCCACTGCACCATCCTGGCCATTGTTTCTGCTGCTGTGCAATGTTTAGAGCAGTGCTTTTCAGTGTGTCTCTTGGTGTTCCTGTCTTCTCTCTGTAGCTAGCAGGAAGAAGTGCAGGGTAACTGTCTACTTAGGCACGTTGTACTTCTAGATATGATATTTTAAAAGCCTGAGGTACTCAGCCTTACAGTGCCTTTCCTCTAGCAAAGAATAAGAAGCTCTCCAAAAATGTTTTCTGAATGGCCCCATGGCTCTGGGGCTGGGCTTCTGCACTACGCACAGCTTGTGATGGGCTTCCATTAAGAATAGCATAAGGCAGGATAGGAATGCTAAATGCCAGCATTATGCAAGATACAGAGGAGAGAATGGTTGAGTCAAACACTGTCCTTATTTTTAGGGAGACCACAGACTAGCAGCAGAAGGCTGGTGGAGACCCGAAGCATACAGCACGTGACAGAGGCTAAGAGCGTGTGCTTTGGGCACTGGTCAACTCACAGGGTTTCCACTCACTCTTAATCTTATGATCTTAATACCCTGCACTTCTATGTCTTCAGTCTTCATCTGTAAAGTAGGGCTCCAAGCATGGATAGAGAGGGAAGGAATGCCTGAACTGGGCAATCTAAAAAGGAATTAGGCTTATAGTTCTGGAGGCTTATAGTGTTTTAGGCTTATAGTTCTGGAGGTTAGAAAGACCAAATCCAGATTGCTGCATCTTGTAAGACTCTTGTGGTACTTTTTACTGTGGCAGAAGTGTGAAGGGAGAAGAAAATTAATCCCAGTCCTGCAAGGAAGACATCGCTCTGTTCAGGAGGGCTCTGCTCCCACAATCCTCAAAGCACCCCACCTCCCAACACTCCTGACTCAGGATGTGAGGTTCTAACACATGAATTTGGGGGTAACATACTCAACCAATCACACCCAAGAAATGTGCTCCCCAGCTACACATCCTGGTGTCTTATGATGAGCTGTATGTGGAGACAACCCCTTCCCTGGAGGATGCAAGAATACATAGATGTATACATAAGCACATGTACATAATAGATGTATACATAAGCCTGGCATGTGGAGAACAACCATGGTGTAAAAATGATATAATTCACAAATGTCATGGAAGGAACAAAAAGAGAGAGGGGGCTCAGAAAATAGCCTTGACTGGGAGCTAGTTCATGGGAACAAGCCAGGAGCTGGCAGGGTAGAGGCTGGAACCCGTTGACAGAGTGGTGGTTTTCTGCATAAGCCACTGACTGGAGGCAACCTTCCAGGGAGAAACCAAGCACCTCAGTGTGCTTAGGGCAGAGCAGCTATGTCTGCAGCAAGTAGCTCTGGGTTCTTTGCAAGGTGCACAGCATGTCTGTCATCAAAAAACAACTAAAACTGCTAGAGGTCCACATGGATTTTGTGTTCATTGAGACCTTTTAGGGTGTTATTATAGTTGAGACACCATATTGAGGATTTGTTACATCAGTTTAAAAGCTCTTAGGCAAAGCATAGTATGAAATATACATGAGTATGCTTAGATTTATCCGTCTCTGCTATCTGGTTTTCTTGGAACCTCAACCCAAGATACTGGTTTGGAAGTCCAAATAAAAGACTTTCAGAGGAGGAGGAAGTTTATTCAAAGATACAACTGCACTTAGTTTACATCAAAAATTATACACAAAATAATAGCCACAAAGATTTGCTTTTGCCATGTATTTTTTTTTTGCCAGATGGAGAAAACTGACATTTTTTTCAGCTTCTGATTAAAGTATAAAGACCCTGGTGTAATAGTCCAACTTTTGACTAGAAGACAAGACTTAAATATCAGCATGAACAAAGTTATGATGACAGTGACACTTGGCAGTTTAAGGATCCCAGATGTGGGAAAATGAATTGTTTTGATGACTGAAGGAGCCGGATGTCACAGCAGCAATTGTCTTCTGTAATAATCAGGCCAACCTACTACCTACAACATGCTGAGCAAGGAGGTACTCAGGGACACAGCAATGCATTAAAGTGACAGGAGAATCTGCTGAAAGTCAGGGTCAGACATCACATCACCATTTTTTTTCTGACATAAAATAAAATGCTGAGCTATTTGCAGTCCTTATCATATTTCCCTTTCTGTATAAACAATTATCTTCTATTAGGTCAGTCCATGTTACTCTGTATATTTCTTATGACACAGGCTGGCTAAAATAATAGCAGTTGACCATTATGACAATTTGGCTTTTATATTACTTTCTTAAACTTCCTAATAAGTGGAACTATTATTTCTTACAATCTGTATATTGCGATGGTTAATAAATATAATGGGATTGGTTATATTATAAACTTCTAAAGGCAGGCAATAAGGAGACAGTGATGTCATCCATATCATTGTCGCCCATGCCTTAAAGACTTTATAATTTTTTCACCATATACACCATTGCATAGACTGGAGACAGGAGTTGAGATGCAACATGATTGAACAAAGACTACAGTGAGGTGCTTTATAGTTTAAGCATTGCCTTATGTTCCTGTTTGACGTTAATTTTCCTAAGAGCTTATAAAGTACATCCATTCGCAGCATAGTTCAAGACTCTAGAAAACTGTGCCAAGTGAAGAGGAATCAAAAATAATGTCAAAGAGTAATCATGTAGTGATAATTCAGCCTGCTGTAGCTTTCTTTCTGTAATAATACAAACAAGTCCAGGTTTGAATTTCAGTCACATATTTTTTTCCTTCTGGTGCAAAGGAGAGATTTTTCAAACTAAGATTCCAGGTTGATCTAAAGCCTAGTTTTCCTTAGCACGTTGCTGCTCTTGCCATTATCAGATCCTCTCTCTCTGGAGAAATGGCATACATGAAAGTAGAGTACCTTTATAAAAGTTGGAAATAAGACTAACTTTTAATTGATATGGGCAATATGGACATTTATTATTAGGAAGAATGCATGTCAGGCCAGCAGATTCACCACATATTTCTTTTCTCAATGTATTAATTTTATCATTTCTTATGGTGGTATTTGGTGATACCACAAATGAAAATATTTTTTACATTTGTCAACTGGACATTCAAAGGAGAGAGGAGAGACTGTGTGAAAGAGCTGATATTTTGTAACCCAAGGCACTGAACTGGTACTTCATACATTTGTTAGAACCAGGCTGATAAGCCAGCCTCTATTACAGCAGTGCAGTTCACCATACGAGACTGGAGATAAAAAATCAGTTGTCTCTAACTGCAACATTGCAGAGTCTCACAGATACGTTCAACCAAGGTATTTCATTTCTAATTGAGATGCAATTAAGATTTTCAAAATAACTTCATGTAATCCACTAAAACCATATCAATATTTACATGAAATTCAGATTGCTAGATGGAAAGATACAGCATTTAGAATGAGAACTGCTCTTACTTCTACTCTGATTCCTTTGCAATCACAAAGTATCTTTCCAGAGAAAATATGCCATCCCCATGGCAACACTGAGAATATAATTCCTGAAATTTCCTAAAGCATAAAGATGAGTCTTCTTCCTCTAGAACAGGTCCCTGGTGCAGCTACTCAGATCAACCAAGCACTGTGAGTCTTAGATGCCTTTAAAGAAAGATACTGCTGTATGAGTGGGGGGGGGAGAGAGAGAGAGAGAGAGAGAAAGAGAAAGAGAAAGAGAAAGAGAAAGAGAAAGAATAAGAGAAAGAGAAAGAGAGGGAAGGAGGATGGGTGAAGGAAAACTAATGAACTAGAAAGTTAAAATCTAAGAAAGTGGCTACTTTTTACTTAGCTATTTAGACACCAATGGGAATAAAACTTAAGATTTGGGGTGCATCTCTTTCTGTGCTCCTGTTCCCTCCTTAGAGCATCTCGGTGTGCTGCCCAGGTTCCTCTGGCTCCTGGGCTGCAAAGGTCCTCTAGCCCTTGAGTAGCTGAGATGACCCTATGTATGTGTCCTAAGCCTCACCCCAGGTTCTTTTCTGCAGAAAATTATATATATATATATATATATATATATATATATATATATGAAGTAAATAAACTCCAGTAATTTTTACCTGAGGGACTGAAAAAGAATCTTGGTTAAATGTTTTGTACAAAGGATTTCAGAAGTGGCTCCATTAGGCTAACTTAAGGTTGAATTACTGAGAAAAACCAATAAGATCCCAAAGGCAAAATTCTCTTATGCAAAAACCAAACTTTTTGCCAAAAGAATGCTCACTTTACAGAATAAAAAGAACATAAAATCATATTTTAAATCTGTTGCTAAGGCCCAGAGGGTGACTAGACCAGAAACCCATCAGCCTTGTAGAAAAACAACATCTATTTAGTAATAAAATGGTTTTTCTTCTTCATAGAAGAGATTAATATGGATCCTATAGTCATCTTCTGGTTCCATAATCATTAAGCTACATTTGTGGTGAACATAGTTCAAAATAATGAACACTTACCAAGTCTTCAGACTCTATAGAGAGCAACACTGAGTGTGCTAAACATGCACCAAGTGAATGACCATGTAGAAACTATCCTGATATCTTTTTAAGTAAATGAAGAAATGCTGAGAATTTTTATGCAAGTAAATGTTTTGGAAGATTTTATTTTCTTACAACCTTTAGTTGGCTCATTAGTAATTAGATGGTAATAAAGGACAACTTTGGGTTAATTAGTGTAATGAGTTTATCAATGAGCAGTAAATAAACACTTTGGGATGTAGACAGCAGCTGACTGTGTTAACCCAAGCATAGACTGGAGAGCCTTTATGGATACAACAGAGACCCATGATGGTCTCTTCTGCCTTCTCTACTGTATGCCCAACAAAGTCATTTTAAGATCTCTGCTAAACTATTGTGTGTGAAAGAATAAAAAAAACACTCTTGTATTTGTGATTAAAATTAAAAAAATTCAACAGTGGATTCATCTCTAGGCCAAGTACTGAGTAGACAGCAGTCAGTCGTAAGAGTTACAGAAGAAGACACAAGCTGGAAGCACCTGCTGAAGACAAAGGACTCGTCCATCCTGATGAGTGCTCATGCTGGACCAGAGCTTTCGGCCAAGAAGCATTTACATGGAAGTATAAGCAAGCAATGCTTTTGCAAATGAAATAATTACACATATAAAAGATATGCAACATATGGATCTCCAGTTTTAAGTGCCATGGCAAAGGGCAGCCTTTTATTCATGCATAAAATTATCTCAGTTTACAAAAACAAGTGTGTTGCATTTAAACACAATCATTTTTTCCTCCCCAGGCTTAAGAGTTCCACATAGCACTGGAGCCTGCATTAAACATCAAGTTTCCTTTCCCTTCACAAAAGTCTTCCAGACCATTCAAATCATGTAATGTTCACTAGCGATAACTACATCAGTTCTCATCGTCATTTTCAGAACTTAATCCCAGCAGATTTATGGTTCTTCACTTGTGTGCTATAGTGCATGCTTTCACTAACATTAGTAATGATACAAGGACATTGGGTAGCAACTATCTGCGCAGCAGAGGAAGAGCTGTATGCCCAGGTATAGGGACGCAGATGCATATTAATTCCCAAAGACATGAATGTGTTATTCCCAGAAATATTCTTACCTTCGTACTGTTAGAGAAAGGTCTAAATTAGATTGGTATAAACACAAAACAGCATTCCTTTTTATTTATGCATCTTGAATGCACTTTTATAAATATGTAAAATGAACACATTTTGAGAGTTTAATGAGTTTTCTAATCCTATTCCTAGATAAACACACTTTCTGATAAGAAAAGGGGAAACAATTATTTCCTGATTTATTCCAAATTAGCTAAAGGGCCTAAAACATAACATAGCAAATAATGAATGCAAATGAGGAAAGACTCTCCATACAGTTCGCCACAGCCCTAGGTTTATTAGTACATGAGGCTGATAAGATAACTAGTCTTTCTGCACTGGATCTGGGGTCCTGCTGGTTTCCTGGCTGTTGGGATCTAAATCATGGATGCTGGGTGGTCTCGCATTACAGTAGAGGAAAAGCCAGCTGGGGCCACCAGTGTGAGCTCTTTCTTTTGCTGACCCTTCAACAGACAATATAGAGAAGGGAACAGGGAACGCCATGCTTTCATCTCTCTGAAAAGCTACCTGAATAACATTGTAAAGGGGGTAATTATTTATTTTGGCTCAGAATTTCAGAAGTTGCCATCCAAAGTGCTTGATTTGTTGCTTCTTGGCCCCTGGTGAGGAACCACATTTTAGCAGCATGTGACAGAGGCTCCTAACCTCAGGGCAGGCTGGATGCAGAAAGCTTGAAAGGAACCAGGAAACAAGACACAACTGCCAAAAGCTGCAGGTTTTTTGGTTCACTTCCTCCAGCTAGGTCCCACTCCTCAAGTTTCTACCACCTCCCACCTGGGGACCAAGTGTTCACCTGAGTCTTGGTGGGGGACACTTCCTATTTGAACCATAACAGGAACCTTTCTCCACTTTAGTACGCAACTCATACTGTGTGTAATGCTAAAGCCACCGATTAGATCACTGTTAAAGCACCTCACTAGAAATGCAGCCTGGAGAGCCAGTTGGGAGTTTATGGGAGAGACTACCTTACACCATGACTTCTGATGGATGGATGACTGTGTGCACTGTCGTGTGTGTACCTGTGTAAGAAAGAAGGGAACAGAGGCCTAGGTAGAAAGAATGGCAAGAGCCCTCTCATACACTTGAAGCTACAGTCAGTATGTAAATCCAGAAGAAAGTGGAAGTCCGTCAGGCTACAAGTCTATGAAGACTGGTAGAAAGAAATGACATATCGCTTATGGGAAAAGAGAAATAGTAAATCTCTTGTTTTTGATGGAAGATAATTCAGAATAGGTTTGTTTCTAAATAATTGGATCTATAACTTAAATTCATCTATTAGCCAAATGAAAATTATTTTCTAATTTGGTTTGCCTCTGTTTGAACAAATAAAAATCATGACTATAAGAAGAAAACACATTTTCATTACAAATAATAGAATATTAAATTTTGCTAAGTAATATGTACCCTAAAAAAATTCCTCAAACTTGTGTTCATCAGTTTTATCATTGCTGTGACTAAATACCTGATAGAAACAACTTCATGGATAAAAGATTTATTCTGGCTCATGGTTTCAGAAGACTTAGTTCATGATGGCTGGGCTACATGTAGTGTGTGTTGGTGGGAGTTTGTGGCCAAGAAGAGATATCCACTTCAGGAAAGACATAAAGCAGTAAGCAGAGAGAGAGAGAGAGAGAGAGAGAGAGAGAGAGAGAGAGAGAGAGAGAGAGAGAGAGAGAGAGAGAGAGAGAGAGAGAGGAAGAGGAAGAGGAGGAAGAGGAGGAGACTGGAACAAGATCCTGCTCCCAATCCTATGTCCTCAGTGACTTACTTTCTGCTGCTAGGTGCACCAGCTTCCAGACCCTTCTAAATCTGCACCAGCAGCTAAAGACCAATCTCCCAAGAAATAAGCCTTTGGGGGAGACACTTCATATCCAAAGCATAACTAACCTCAAGATTAAACCCAGATGTGTCTTAGAAAATGTTTTTTCTTCATCATAGGAGGAGAGAACTAACAAATAGCCCATGTTAACTCTCTAGTCTAAGGATTTTTTTATATTTATTTACAAATCATCTCTGGATCTTCAGTACAATCTGCCTAAGAATCTTTTATAAATATCCAAACTCTGTTGCTATGTCTCAGTACAGTCTTTCAGAAGTAAAGGACATCTTTGGGACCCAGCGAATGCACACATCCTTTATCAGGTCGCTGGCAAGCTTGCCAGCCTTCACTGCCCAATAACATGAGCAGGGATATGTGATGGCCACGATTCTCGAATGTCCCAAAGTTTAGTAATGAATTCTTCCCATTGCTCCTGGCAAGCAAGATGCTAAGCCATGATTGGTCTCCTTTTGACTACTGATGATGTGAAGATGCTTTCAATAACTTAGGTTTATATCCAAAGGACAGATCCATAAGACTGACAGCCCTGTCCGTGGGAAATCAGGGTTGAAACCCATGTCAAAGAAGATACCTGTGAACAGCAAGAGGATCATGTAAAATTCAGTGATCTGAACTCACTAGTGAACCCTGACTATTATCTGTATTCATTACTCCTAGGAAATGACACATAGCTCAGGGAAAGAATCTTCCTGCAGAAACCTCAGCTATGTAGAAAATTCACATGTATTTGCTAACATGTCATGTTGAAGAGAAACCAAGCAATTTATTTGAATTAACCCTCTACCAGAAACACCCTCACGAAACACCCCCAAATAAGTTTAACCAGCTATCTGGCATCCCTTGGCCAAGTCAAGCTGATATCTAAAATTAGCCATCCTGGATGGTAATTGATGAATATTTAAATAAACTTCTTAGCCCTGTAATAATGTATTCCCTTTCCAATAAATCAATATTTTTCTCTACTCCAAAGTATAGGATTTGGTTAATTAGCATCTCCCTAGAGAGTATTGTTTTGCTTCTGATTTTGGTTTGGAAGGTGGATTCCTAAAAGAAAATAAAATTTGCATCTTCTGAAAAATGGTAGACAAAATTTCCCCACTCAGTGTTTATGATGTTACTTTGTGATAAGTCTCTAAACTACTTTGACATATTTCCTCTAGTTCAAAGGCTACAGAAGGATGATGCAGCTGCAAATTCCCCCTGATAGTAGAAGCCATTATTTTGATGGCAGGGGCATATTTATTCTTGAAGTTATCAGAACATAAATTAAAATGTTAGATACTCAAATTGACATCCAGAAAAACAAAGGTTAATCCCAGTGCGTTGGGTAGATATTTTCCCTCTGACAAGCTCATAAAGTGCATCTTTTTCTTCGTATTGTCATCAGTAATTCACTCAGAAACCTGAAACTTCCTTCCTTTAAAAATACATTTGAGGTTGTTTAATGTATAAGGTAGGCATTTGGCGTCTGCAAAGTTTGACTGCTTGTAGCAAATGTGTGAAGATTCTAGCTATAACCAAGGTGCCTTTGGATCATATTTGCTTTTATTCAGGCCTTCACCAGTAAGAATTTTCTTAACAAATCCTGGCCATTTTAGAAAGGTAATATACTTTCAAATTACCTAATTTTCTCAACTGTAAAGGGCTTAGTAGTCGAATGAAGTTTCTATTGAATTTATCTGTAAAGGAGGAGGTGGGAGAAGAGGCAATATATTTGGAATGGCACTGAATTAGTTGGATGCTCCTAGATGACTCCAGTGGTTTGATGTGGCGCTGTGATCTCTGGAGCCTAGAGCCTCACCATCCCACACTTGTGGGACCCTGGGCTGGCCTCTGCACCACAGAAGCCTCTGATCTCTGAGTCTGATCTCTGAGCAATCTCCAGCTGCACAAATCCTATGCGCTACGAGGTGTGATGGGCTCTAGGAAGTGTGAGGGAGCCAGATCCCAACCTCCACCTCTACATGCTGTCCAAGCCTCACCTCAGCCCAGCAAGCAGGAGCCAAGGCTTCAGGACTGCATAAATTGCACTGTCAGTTTTGTGACTTTGAGATTTCAATTTTATCCTTTTAAAATTTATGTACAGTAAAATTTACTTTCTGCTATGGGCTTTTATGACTTTTGACAAATTCATAAAATTATATAACAATCACTATTAATATACCTCAATTATATTGCTCTGTCTCTCCCGCCCCAGCCTTCTGTGCTCTCCCTTTCTACTCAGTCCTTTCGTCCTTGAGAAACAAAGGTGATTCTCTCTTCCTACAGTTTTGTAATTTCTAGAATATCCATGTATGGATCTGAGTGTGCCGGATCCAGCCCCTGGTACTTTTAGGTGAAGCCTACCGGAAGGAAACTAGGGCCAAGAGGCATTGACATGGAAGTATAAGAGATGCTTTTGGAAGTGAAATAATTACACATATAAAGGATATGCAACATGTGGGTCTCTGGTTTTAAGCGCCATAGGAAAGGGCAGCCTACATTCATGTATAAAATTATCTCAGTTTTCAAAAGCAAGTGTGTTGCATCTAAACACAATCATATTTTTTCTCCTCTAGGCTTAAGAACTCCACATAGCACTGAAGCCTGCAGGAAACACCCAGTTCCCTTACCCTTCACAAAGATTCAAGTCATGTAATACTCATCTGGCCATAACTTCATCAGTCCCCATTGTCATTTTCAGAACTTAATCCCAGTCACTGTGAGAATGCTTCTGAAGGGATACTGAGACTTCAGGCTTTTTTTTTTCTTCAGAATCTCTACATATAGATAGATCACCATGAATTAAGCAGGCCACATCCACATTCTGCTTCCAGGGTCTACTGTGGCTATAATCCCAAAACAATAGGGCCAATAGTAATAATATAGTAATAGAATATAGTAATAGTAATAATATAGTAATAGTAATATAGTAATAGTAATAATAATAGTAGACCATAGACTGATTCCTCCTCAGAAATCCTGAGCCAAATGGATTCTGCTTTTTAAGTTGATGATTTCAGATATTTTGATGAGATCATGTACCATGTAGGCTGGCTTCTTTGGCTGAGAATAATTTATATGTTATTTATGTATATTTTTTCATATATAGTAATCTGTTCCTTTTATCATTGAACAGTATTCCATTGTAAGAATGTGTCGTCACACTTTGGTTACTTTTCCTCAGCTGAGGAGACAGTGGGTTGATCTAACACTTGACACATATGAGCAATACTCAGCATTTTGTGTAAACATGTATTTCCATTTCATCTAATTTATCTAAACTAACATTTCTGGTTTTTAGGGTAAGCATATGTTTGATTTCATAAGAAACTGTCAAACTGCTTTCCAAGAGTCTATATGTTTGACATTCACACAAGCAATGTATGAAATTCCTAGTTAACCTGTATTCTCCTTGGATTTTTGTTATTTGGGCTTTTTTATTTGTTTGTTTGATGTTTAGATTTTAGTTAGCCATTTTTCAAATTGAAATTATGTATTTATTTGTGTGAACATATGTGCCTGTGTATATGGGCACATGTGTGGAGGTGAGTGGACAACCTTAAAGTGTTGCTCCCCTCCCTCCACTTTGTTTTTGAGACAGGGTGCCTCTTGTTACTGATACTTGCAAGTGTCCTGCCAGGCTTTCCTGGGCCTGCCTCACATTGGCATGGGAGCATTGCAGATGCATGGGCCACTTTATGTCTAGTTTTATGTGGCCAATGAGGACAGAATCCAGGTTGGCAGGCAAGTGCCCTTGACCACTGAGAAATCTTGTAGCCCCTTAATTAGCCATTTTAATAGATGTATAGTTATGCTTCAATCTTCTTTTCCATAAATACTGGTGAGATGACATATTGGTTCAAGTATTTGTTTGTCATCTCTATATTCTCCTTGGCAAAATAGCTGTTCCAATTGTCTATTTTTAAGTTGGTTGTTATTGAGTTTTAACAGTCCTTTTGACATTCTGGAAACATCTACTCTTTCAGATATATGACTCGGAAACATTTTTTCCCAATGTCTGACAGGGCTTCTCATTCTATTGGTAATGTCTCAGTGCAAATATGCCCAAATTGATAAGGTCTAATTTATCAACATTTTTTTCTTTCATGGATATTGTTACTAGTATAAAAGCTAAGAAATCTTTACTGAGCCCAAGATCACTAAGATTTTTTTTCTTTTATGTTTTCCTTTAAACGGTTTATAGTTTTTCATATCAGCATCCTTTCTTAATGGGGTCATTAAGTGCTTTGCAAAATATGAGTATTCTAATTAGACAGAGAAAATTTATGGTACCAGAGAAATTTTTGAATTTCCAATTAAATTTTTAGCTTCTTAAAAACAAAGGCTTTATATCTCAGTGATATTCATGGCTATGCCTTGTCATATCTCTGTCCATGTCAGCAGCTCAATATTAAGTATTAATTAATCCTTTCTGATAAGACAATCATTATTTCAGCATAGTCTGGGTTTATGGTCAGCTATATATCTTACTTGCTCTATGACTTAGGCAGTCATGTTATTTTCAGTTGTCTGAACTGAGTTTCCTCACTCAAAACTATGTACTAATGGTGTATTCTAAGACTGATTTTGTAAGGGTTATGTGTGGGAGCATGTGGAAATATCTTCATGTGTGCTTCATGTTTGTTCGAATGTTCTGAACATTAGCTTCTCACCATTTACTTTTCCACCAATAGTTGGGTGGCTCTGATTATGAGTAACTGAAATCCCCATCCTGCTGTTAATCACCATCTATCGTGTTTGCTCTTTTAAAGTCTTTCTCCTTATATCCGTGAATGTTTTGCAAAGAGGACTAAAATAGCTCAATGTGGCCATTTTCAGTGAGCTTGTTCTCTTCATAGACTCACTTACACATTGCATAAATATAAAGGGAATAAAAGGATCTGGTTAGGATTAGGAGGAGACAGCAGTTATTCTTATAACTCTTGCATTTCTTCTCATAAGCCCTGGGATGACTCAGGATTTGGCAATGGAAAAACTAACCAACAATTAAATACAAATTACAAATACAAAGAGAGAATAGTTCCACTCATAGGTTGTATACCAAGTCATTACCATCACTAAGATTTTGGAATAATTTCTTTTCAAAACCTCTGATTCTTTTCTTAAGAAAAATATTTATTTATTTGCAAGCAGAGAGATATAGAGAAAAGAGAGGCATATGCCAGGGCCTCCAGCTGCTGTAAACAAACTCCAGATGCATGCACCACTTTGTGCATCTGTCTTTATGTGGGTACTGGGGAATTGAACTCAGATCCTTAGACATTTTAGGTAAGTGCCTTAACCATTAAGCCATCTCTCCAGCCCAGATTATTTTTAACTGAGGATTTTACCAGTTACTAAAGAGAGGGTTTGAGAAGACTGGCATAGCTTCTAGTCCCAGGCTGAAAAATAATCCCCCAAATTACTCTGGTCAGAGGCATAGCCAATTCAGTGTCATGAGGTGCTCTTAAAACTGATTATTTTGAGAAATGATCTGAAAGGAAAGCCACAAGCATGGCTTTTCTATTAATAGAGCTGCTCGCTAAGCACCTGTTCAATGCCAGGCAGTGTCATTGAGGCTTTCTGTGTATTTCTAATCTAGTTCCCATAACAACCCTGAGAAGTGCGTGGTATTCTCCTCATTTTATGAACAGAAGAATTACAGGCTTGACTTAAATATCTGCCTCAAGGTCGTACTACTAAAAACGGACTAATGCAGAATTTGAACTCAACGTTGTAAACTGAAAAGGCCCTGTCTTTAAGTGCTATCATTTATCATCTTACCTAGCATGGTTTACAGCTTGTAGAAGTGCTCTCTGAGACCCGCAGCCTAAATTGAAAAAGCGCAGTCAGCCAGTGACGGTTCTTCTAACTTTTAGTTATTCAGCACAAGGCCTTTGATTAGGTGCATGTGTATTTCATTTGCAAGCATAAGATTAAAGGTCACAGTAGCTTTACATTTCATTATTAATCTCCAAAACAGTTTAGCAGTGCCAAATCCATCACATACCAAGAATGTTGCTCTTCTCAAACTCTTCTGCACATATATAGTGATACTGATTAAACGTTACTGATACCTATCAAAGGTAATCATCACCTGATGGAGTTGACCCAATGTTTTCTAATTTCCTCAATCTCACATTTCTCCAAACAAAAGAAAGCATTCCCATATCCTCATAGGCAAAGAAAATCTAACAGCACAACTTCTATGAGCTTCGTTGGAAAAGCACAGAATTCCACTTACCATAGCACAGCACATTACTCTGGAAAAGAACCAATAAATGTTTGTAGTGTGGGTGAATGAGTGAATGTGTCTGCCTGCAAATTCTACCAATAAATAATTTTGGGATGGATGAGTTAAAGAATTGGTTTTTCTTAGCTCATAGAACTTAGTGGTTTTCTTTGAGTTCATACCAGCATTAGTTTTACTTGCTAGGAATGAAGTTTAGAAATAAATAGTTTAGAAACATTTTTGGTATTGTGTTTTGTTTTTAAATATAAAAATACAAGTATATATTATGTATGTATTTTTAAGGAAAACATGAATAGCAAGTTAATTTACCCTGATTTGCTATGTATTTTCTTGATATTACATTTATAACTCATGATTTTGTTTTCACAATGGACACATTTAAATGGTCTAGTGGAAACTCAATCATCTTTATGAACTACTCTCATAGAAATTCATGAAATAATAGAAGTCACAAAGAGAAGATACTTGTTAGTTTTGAGAGCTCATATAGGAATAACAATAAGTAAAATATAAATTAGTTGCAGAAGACAAGCACTGCCAGTACGGTGGTGTTTAGACCCTTCAATGTCATATGGCCCTTCCAGCTGAAGACACAAAAGTCAATGACCTCATGGCTCTGGGCGCCTTCATCCTGGAAGATCTCTCAATCCATGGGAGGCACTCAATTATGCCTCAGTGTTTCTTCCAAAGACATCAGAGCCACATACGGCCTGTGTGATCTTATCACTCATCTCTCTTTTGTGTACTTGTTAGATGGATCCAAAAAACAACAGTGTTGAAATTACCATAGCCGACTCCAAATGGTCAACCATGCTGGCTAATCTGTTCATCTGTATAGACTAGAGAAGCCCCATACCTGAAACTGGATGCACTGTAAATGAGCTAATGGAAATGTTAAACTAATACCTGGTCATTCTGAGTGCTCATGGTTATATATTCATATAACCCATCTTTATGGTTTTGAAAGACTATTGTTTATGCATAAATTAACAGTGCCTCTTTTCATAACCACTTGTTTATTTATTAATCCATCATGTTGATGTTAAGCAGGTGATAAAGTAATTGCTGAGAAAGGAATTTCTATTTGGTTCAAGAATCCCATGGTACAACAAGCCAACCGTGTGAAACAGCATGTTCAATTCTATAATGATTATCATTCATATATTTACTGAGTGTTAGAATAAGTATGTGTTCGAGTCAAGGCCCCTCCCTTTCTTATCGCTTACTATGGCAAGCATGTAAAGCCCACATCAAAAGGACAATATTATTGGGCTTGTGCAAGATCAAACACCCCTTTTCATTGTCACTATCACTTTAAGATTTTACCCTTTCTTTGTGTACCTGAGAAACCAGCAACCTTTGAATATGTGCTTCTTTAACATGCCTGTGTTTATTTTTAAACTTAAACTTAAGATAATGAACTAGTTTTTCTTAATTACATTAATAAACATTAAAATACAACCATCAAAGGAATGCAAGTTAAACTAGCAATAGGATATTATCATTTGCCTATGAAAGCAGAAGCACTAATTTTTAAATGATAATGTTTAAGGCTGATGAGGTTACCTTTAGATTATCACTCCCATGTGTAAGTAAGAATTTAACCCTCTTGGAAAGTCTTCAAGCATTTCCACATTTTGATCTAATAATCATATTTCTAGAACTCTGTGAGAAGGAAAGCCAATATAAATATACACAAAGATTTTTGAATAATGAAATGTACTGTTATTTGAGACAAAAAGTTGCTAAATATTCATAATATGAAAACACTTCATACAAATGATGGCATATATTTCATGCAACAAAAACTTGCATGAGAGCTGGAAAGATTGCTCAGTGGTTAAAGACTTGGGTTCAATTCCCCAGTACCCACGTAAGGCCAAATACACAAAGTGAGCATGCATCTGGAATTTGTTTGCAATGGTAAAAAGCCCTGGCATACCCATTTTCATATTCTCTTCTCTTCTGTAAATAAATAGATAAATAAATAAAATATTTTAAAAACGTTCAGTACTGAGGAAGTAGCTCAGTAGGCATAGTACTTGCCTCACAAGAATGAGGACATGGATCTGATCCCCATAACTCTTGTAAAAATGCCAAATGCCATGATGTAATCCCAGTGCCTTGCCAAGATCCCTGAAGCTCACTACCCAATAGTCTGGCTCAACAATGAATGATTCTGTTTCCAAATAAGAGGTGGATCATGGTCCTGAGGAATAACACCAGAGGCTTTCCTCTGACCTGCACGTGCATCCACACACACATGTGCATACATGAACACAGAAGCACACGCATAGACACAGATTTAAAATGATAGGAATTGTATCCTGTTATAAAAAATAAAAGTATAAAATTGTAGATTATAATTCCAATTTATTTTGGAATTAAAAAATTATTTTGTTATTATAAAAATTGTGTTGTTATTGTTTTGAGTTTGTGGGTTTGGTTGGTTGCTTGGGTAGTTGGCTGATTTATTTTCTGAGACTGTCTTATAGCCAGGGATGACCTTGAACTTATGAACCTCCTCCCTACACCTAAATGCTGGACTTACAGGACTGTGCCACCACACCCATATGTACATACACATATGCAGAAGCTTGATTGATGCTTCCACACCCACATATATGAAGAAATAATATTTCACATATTACAAATATCCACCCAACTGACTACATGACCATCAAGGTCTTTATATAAATAATTATAGGAAATATACCTTCACTAGATTCAGAACTCTAGGCTCTCAAAAGATCAATGAGAGACAACCAATAGTGTGTTTATGCCTCATGGGCCTGTTATTCATGAAAGAGTAGAACATCAGAATATTAACTATGTTAAGATTTAAACAGTTAAATACTATGTTAATATTAATATTTAAATAGAATATTTAAAAGAATGTCAGAATATTAACTATGTTAATATTTAAATAGTTAAATAATAACTTTCATGTTATTCATGAAATAGTATGGTACAAAAAGAACATTCAAATAATAACTATGTAATGAGATACTATGAATCTATGCACACACATGAATAACTACAAATGTCTAGAATATTCTCTCACCTTCTCCAAGACCGCTCTGACTTCCACACTCACCAGCAGCACCTCTGGGACTTCAACTCCCCTATCTTTGAACATACACTGACATGTTTATGAATGATGAGAAATCATGAAAATAGAAACTATGTGAGGTAGTATTTTTGAAGAAAATTGCACACATTTTTCTCCCAACCATCCTTTGTAAAGATTAACAAGTTGTAGAGAAAAACCATGACTTTGAGATTTAAAGACCCCTATGCACATCCAAGTTCTGCCACCCCTCAAGTTTCTTAAATTATGTTACCTTATGAAACCTGCCTCCTCTCTCTAAAGTCTAAGTGGCAGATGTGATGGCTTGGGGTCTTCTCAGCAGTAAATCAGAAAGAATGAGCGCAGGAACTGGGTGTTGAGCTGACCCAGAGCTGACCTCCATAAATTCACTTACAGTTACATTAATAGCCTCAACATGGGATGACCAGAAGTGGATAGGATGAAGACTCTACTTTTATTCCTTCTGTATATCAGACTTGCTCTTTGACACATGTGTCTCAAGAATTTCATCAGCCCCCTGCCTTGAGTTCCTGGTCTATGAAATGAAAATACTATGTAACTTTAATTTCTACCTTTTTGTGTGTCTATAGTGGTAGATAAGGCTTCAATCATAAGAAAATTGGGATTGACATTTAGAAAAATTCTCCTCTACCTTTTAGAGTTTTTCACCTTAAGTTTGAAGTAGTTTGGCCTTTTTCAGTCTGTGGAGGGAAAAAAAAACTTTCTCATTCAATCCCATTCTTTCATTTCCCCACACTTAGTTCTCTTTGTGTGTACTGAGGGTTTATGACTTTGTTGCCTATTGTGGTTTAAAATGTCAAGGAATGACCTATATGACCTTTATGAACTATAACATGGTGTGAGATATATTATGGTACTTTATGTTGGAAAGAAAAATAATAAGAAGAAACAAAGTCCACTATTCAGTTTGCATAGGAATCAGGAAGGTTCCAGGGCTGGGTCTGAGGCTCAGGGGTAGAGAGCTTGTATGGCGTTCATAAAGCCTTGGCTTCACTATTGCAAACAAAAATAGCAGACTTAAACTTGAAATCATAAAACACACAGTCCCACTATTTAACAGAGTTTGAGAAAAAATCCTAAAATTGTTGAGAATAGAACCATATATTTAATATTGAAACCAACATACCAATTGTAAATGATCTTGGAATAAGCAAGCCAACAAGTGTTTTTATTGTAAAAATCCCTATTGTGTTGTTAGAGCATTCTTTCAAAGGAGGACATTGACAGTAAGACCATTAAACTATAATAATTTCTCAATTATAAAAATGTACCATATTTCTATCTTCATGTGTAAACAGCGTAATGTAACTAACTAAGTATAGTTTGTAGCACCAAGAAGGTAGATTTCAGTGCAGACATAGATGATGGGTATCAAACAGGGACCTCTGGGGATCTGTAACATACCCATGCATGTAATAAACACCACAGGAAGTTGCCACCATTATTTTGGATTTTGGGTGGGTACCCATTTTCAATCAGATGATAATACAGCACAGTTTATTAAATTGGCTCACTTCATTCCTTGCTTCCTCTTTCTAATTTATTTTCTCATTTTCCTTCAACTACCCCCTTCCATCAACTTCCCAGTTTAATTTCTAATTTTAGATTCATTGGAAAGGGTTAATTTTCCTCTTCTAACACTGAAGGATTTAAACATGCTTTGCTGGCACTGCATAAACTGTGTGGAACACAAAGCCAAGTAGTGTCCGTGGCAGACTTGGGGAAAAGAGCGCAGGCTTCCCCCACCAGAACATAAAAAAGATGCCATAGGAAGGCAATGCTTGGGCTATTTTGTCCTTGTGTTTGTATTTTGAGAAAAAAAATGCAATACATATCTTTGCATCCTTTAGCAAGCCGGATCTTATGGGTTTGGGGGGCTGCGTGTCACAAACAAAGGGAGGATGGATTTCTGTATCAATATGAACAATTATATATATATATGTATATAGGTATATATAGCAAATTCTATAGTGTGAGATTTATAAAAATGTTAAAGCAATCCATTTTTCCTAACATCCTGTTCTGCAGGGACATGTGTCTTCCCTTTATATCCTGGTGAGGATGTGACAGGTTTTTCCTCTGACATCCATCAATGCATACAATTCATAATAGCATCACATGTGAGGTCTTTGGCCACAGAATTGGAAGGAGGCTAGAATTTGCAGAGATGTTCTGTAGCAGAAAGCCCAGGAAAGCATTAGGAAGGGCTTACAAAACAGAAACACATCTTTCTTTTATTAGCTTACTTTTCTGTTCATACATTGAATATTCTATATGCCAGACATGAGTGAATATTTGGATAGCATGCCTAAGATATTTTTTCTCCCTCCACACAATTTTGACGTTTTTTAAAACAAAACACATAGCCGAAGAAAGACATTTGGAACCACTTGGAATTGCTTGCTTTCCATGTGTAGCTATAATCTGGATCTAATGATCTGCATGATGAGAAGGGAATGACAGACACATCAGAAAGCTAGTGGAAATGTTTCAGGCTGGTAAATATTTTTAAGGACAACATATTTCTTTAAGTTCCTTTTTTCATATATGCATTTTCCTCCCATTGTGGAATGGCTCTGAATTACATAAAAAACATCCACAAGTAATTTCCTGTTTCTCTGATGCAGTTTGATCTGATCAATAAATTTTCTTTTTCATTGTTTGGTATTTATTGATCATACCTACTCCACTGAGAATGACTATTGAAATACAAACCAAGATGCATGTTCTGAGGGAGCATTAGCACATCCAGTAATGTGTAGCTACTGATCATTTCATGCGTCCAAGGTTTCTGCAGCTCAGTGCCTGACTGTGGCAGAGCCAAACCTGACTGTGTGTTTATGAGACAACCATCAAAAAGAACAGTAAGAACTGGAGCATCACATATTGTAGTATTCTCACTGCGCCGCTCAGGCTCAAAACTGTTATTAATTTCAGAGTAATCATTGGATGATAGAGTTCTAGCCATCTGTTCAGAGAATTCTGAAAAACTAGCAAAAGATTTGTCACATACGTAGTCGTTGCCATTTAATATCATGTATCCCAAGACAGTTAACATTTTTAAAAATATATATCAAAACAACAATTTGAACATTAGGAAAATTATTTGATTGGTAACTGTCAAGTCTAGCTTACACCACATATCAACATTTCTGGCAAGTTTCAAGGAGATCTGAGAAGACAATACAAGTGTGTGTGTGTGTGTGTGTGTGTGTGTGTGTGTGTGTGTGTGTGTGTGTGTGTTTCTTTGCTGTGAGACCCTAAAACGTGCTTACAGGAATTGATTACAGAATCAAGACTTCAAAGCAGTTTTTCAGTCTGTATGTAACTAAAAGAATCTTGGATGATATGTACTTATGGAAAATAAAGAATTGCATTCAATATTTCAAACCAGTGATTCCAAGATGGTGAGATAGTGAACTCTTATACTAGGTAATGCTTGCTAAAGTTGCCAGAACTCACAAATAAGGAAAAAGCAGTAATTACCAGACACCTTAGAATAATAATAGTATCTTCCATAAGTATATATCAAATATCATTCAAGACTTTTAGTCACATCAACTCTGGTATAGTCAGTCATAACCACAGTACTCTACTCATAAAGCTGTTAGAAACTCTGATATTTTCCCTTCCTTCCTTTTGTCCCATTATAATAGGGATTGAATTTAGGGTCTCATTCCTGCTAGACAAGTGCTTTACCACTGAACCAGATTATCCCCAAGCCTTTCTTTACATTTGTAGACAGTCTCCCTAAGTGCTCAAAGTGGATTTGAAGTCACTCCAATGCCCAGGCTGAGTTTGAACTTGTGGTACTCCTGCTTCAGCCTGCCAAGTAGCTGGGATTACAAACCTGTGCCACCAGGCCTAGTTTTGTTAGTCAGTCTCAATATACTCAAGGATGCACACTTTGTTGGGGAAGTTAGAAACACAGTAGCCCTCTGGATTGGTTTTCTGACAATACCAAGGTACCATGTTTCTGAAACCAGGGAAGTGATACTTGCTAAAGTTTCAGGTATGGACTTCAACTTGATTTTTATCTCAGCAGGTGTTATTATTTCTGACAGGCAGGCAGGCTGAGTCAGTACGTGAAGTGTCACCATGTGGTCACTGACTGACAGACTATAACAGAATTATCTACAGAAACTGCTATATCCATGTAGGTGAATCACAGGGCTGAAGACTCATGGGGGAAAAAGTTCTTTCAAATTAAAAAGGATTTCGAAGGTGAAGATCTCCAACAGGGTATGGCTTTTTTTTTAATCAGTAGATGTCACATGATGGACACAAGCATCATGTAACGTGTAAACCTATGTGCTCTATACTACTGTAATTTTGCAGAAATTTATCACGAAATTGATTTTATGAACTTTTTAGTTCTGCATTTGTGACAGAATGTGCTATTTTGTGTATGCATGTATGGAGTACATGTGGTATGTTCTTATATATGTAAGCACATATGTATGTGGGTGCACATGTATGCATGTGCATACTGAGGCTGAGGACAGCATTGCTGATATTCTTAGGTATACCATACACCTCTTTTTGAGACAGTCACTTTTCGAGTCTGTCACTGGTTGGGAGCTCAACAATTAGGCTAAACTGGCTATCCAGAAAGCTCCAGGAATTTGCCTGTCTCTGCTTCCTCGATGCTCAAATTACTGACACCCCCTTCCCAGCATTTATGTGAGTATTGGGAATTGAAATGGATATATTTTAAAAATCAGTGGGAGGAGATGGCTGTAATAATTGCTAATGTATAAAGTAACACTGAGTCTGCCACTTTAAAGTACTGAATTTTGTATTTAAAAAAAATAAAAATTCAAGCTGAGCTTGGTGATGCACACCTTTAATCCCAGCACTCAGGAGGCCAAGGTAGCAGAATGCTGTGGGTTTGAGACCAACCTGAGACTAAATAGTGAATTCCAGGTCAGCCTGGGATAGCAGGAGACCCTACCTAAAAAAAAATTAAAAACACATTTGAAATCAGGGCACACAATTTTTAATTAACAATGAAGCATAATGTGTATTTGCCATCTGTAATAAATTAATAACTGTAATTTAACCCTACTAAGGATTTTTAGTTTTTTTAGGATTCATCATTCTAAAATATTAAAGAAAGTGATTTGTGATCATTTTTGGATCAAGCAAAGAATAATATTCTTAAAGCATTTTAGGCAATGAATCCTTTTAGAAGATGTGGTAGCATTCTATCTGTCTTCCCTGCAGTCTACTGGATCTCTTTACAAGACCTTTCTTTCCCAGAGCTAAATGTTTGTCTCCCATTGCTATTTTAATTTGTAGATTGCTAATGGGTAAAATATTCATTTGGATGGGGTGTGTTACTTTTTTCTCTGAAAGTTGTATCTGTATATAAAGCTTCACGAACCTAATATAAAAAATAAAGATGAAAAGCACCTGATAATTCAAAAAGATTTTACCTCAAATTCCAGTAAAGCCTTCCTCCCTTCAGGGAGGGAATGGAACATGGCTGGTTTCCTCCAGTCTCTATCACTGGGCTCTGGAAGGTGTTGGCTGCCTCTTCTCCACAGATAGAATGGGGTAGCCAGAGATAACATACCAGGAGCTCTGACTCCAACCCAGAGCTGAAGACGAAAGCTAGAATAGGGAGTCCTGTACTAGGCTCAGTGGCTGGAATGCATGTGGAGGACATTAAAGAGCATTCAGGAGTTCAAGGTCTTCGTTAGCCAGTTGGAGGCTAGCCTAGGTTACATGAGGTCCTGTCTCAAATCTCAAAAACAGAACAGACTGGAGAGATGGCTCGGCAGTTACAGGTGCTTGTGTGCAAAACCTGACATCCTGGTTCAATTCTCCTGTACCCAAGTAAAGCCAGATGCACAAAGTGACAGGAGGCCTTGGTGGAACCATTCTCATTCTCTCTCTCTCTCTCTCTCTCTCTCTCTCTCTCTCTCTCTCTCTCTCT
>PVHP010017444.1:0-34467 GCA_004024765.1 Zapus hudsonius | reverse complement strand
CTGGGAAACTCTGGGGGTGCTCAGAATACAAGAACAACAACAGGACTGCAGCGTGCAGGCCAGGCAAAGGGTTAGATGAGAAGAGAAGCTTTACTGGAAATTAGACTAGAGGCCATTCACGTTGCATTGTGGAAAAGACATTGTCTACATTTTATGCCTGTCCTGAGACCTTATGATAAATAAAATTTTAAGACAGTCCGGCATCCAGGCTGTGGTATATTGCTGGATGCTTTCAGCCAGGTTTACAGTGAGAATGGGAGCAGAAAAACTGGAAAAACTTGTAAAGTTGGTAAGGGAGACATGCTTTCTGAAAAAAAAAATATTAGTCCCATTAAAAAGAAACGAAGTACATTGCATTGGGACAGAAAGAAAAAATGCCTTGAGGGCTGGGGAGATTGCTCAGTGGTTCAGGGTGCTTGCTTGTAAAGGCTGCCGGCCCAGGGTTCAAGTCCCCAGTCCCCATGTAAAGCCAGATGCACAATGTAGTTCAAATGTCTCGTGTTCATTTGCAGTGGCAAGGGGCTCTGTGGCATCCAAACACTGCCCCCCTCTCTAATAAATAAAAATATTTTTAGATGCCTTGAAAGCATCTCAAAAATTGGTCAGCCCCCAGTTATGGCTGGCTTTAGGATATGAATGAGTAAATTCATTTGAAAGACTTGCCCTGCGATATGCACTGGATCCCGTACTCTTGGGCTCCCAAGAAAAGATGCACTCTGGGAGTGATTGACAGGGAGGCTCCCAAGAAAAGATGCACTCTGGGAGTGATTGACAGGGAGGCTTCTAAAAATAGAATCTAGGTAATCAAGAACTGTGTATATTTGTTAACCTATACTGATCTCACTCTCCAGTGGAGATTGTGTTTGTATTTTTCAGGATGCAGTGAGAGAGCTGTGGCCCATATAACCCTACCAACTGACCGCAGGCAGATAGCTGAGATCCTGGCAAGAGATGAGCCACCACAGTCATATCGTGGAAGATCCATATGGAACCCTGCAGAGAATGACGGGATGAACAAGGGACCCACAGCCACAGCCATTCAATCAACACAGGATAAGCCAGGGTGACAGAAACCAACAATTTTCAACACAAAGACCCCTTAAGCTCACAACATTAAAGCAGCCTTAATACTCAACCACCACGACTCAGAAAACTGAGCGGAAGAGGGGGCGGAAAGATTGTGAGAGCCTTGGTAGGGGAGACTATCCAGAGGCATGGCACCCCTCAGTAACAACACACTTGGGCCAAGAGAACAGGGCTGAATACTAGGCTATCCATGGTCCCCTGCCACAAGGATTCATCCAGACTGCCCATGGAGAAGGATATCCAGCCGATTGGGGAGAGGGGGCATTGGGAAATTGGGGATAACAACTCATTGTTTGCCCACTAAATAATGAAACTCATTATGGGCAATAAAATAAATAAATAAATAAATAAATAAATAAATAAATAAATAAATAAATAAATAAATAAATAAAAGAGAAAGACTTGCCCTAGACAAGAGTCATCCAGGAAGTTCTTCCTCTAGGATTAGTTTCAAAGGAATTCAAAGGATTAGAGTCAAAGGAAAGCCTGGGAGGCCACAGTATGTGATGGGGTCAGATTCACTGGCAAAAAAAAAAAAAAAAAAAGTCCCTGAGAGGACATGATGCTTTGAGGGTGAAATTTAAGCTGCAAAGGGGACTCTGGGAAGTTCAACCTGCCAGAAACAGGGGGTGTCTGCTGCAGACAGCCAGAGGTAATAAATAGAGCCAGCTCAAGAGACCGGCTGATGGTCTGCAGCCAGGAAGGCCATGGGATGAGGCTTCCCAAACCCTTTGGCGCTCACCTCACACCCCCACATACTCCACACTGGAGATGGAGCTGCAGAATGTGGTGTGTCTTGCTTTGGCCCACTCATTCCTTTCTAAACCCCCATTCTCCCCTCTTGCAATGGGATGGTTTACTCTGTGCCATGGTATCTTGCAACTATGTAAAACTCTTTTTTTGATTTTATAGGGGCTCACACTTGAGTTTAGTAGAGACTCTGGGCTTCTGCATGTGTGTATGTCTGTGTCTGTGTGAGTGTGGGTGTGTGTGCACTTGTAGGCACATGCATGTGGATACCAGAGGACAACCCCAGGGGCTCTTCCTCAGGAATGCCTGATTTATTTTTAATTATTTATTTGCAAGGAGAGAGAGACAGAGACAGAGAGATAATGGGAGCACCAGGGCCTCTCGCCACTGCAGACAAACTCCAGAGGCATGCACCACTTTGTGCATCTGGCTTTACATAAGTACTGGGGAATTGAGCCTCGGATGGCAGGCTTTACAAGTCAGCACATTTAACCACTAGGACTCTTTCCAGCCCCCGGAATACCAATTTTTTAAAAATTATTTATTTGAGAGACAGAAGGAGAGTGTATATGGATATAACAATGCCTCTTGCTGCTGTGAATGATTTCCAGATATATGTGCCATGTTGTACCTCTGGCTTTACCTGCGTTCCTGAGACTCTAACGCAGGTTGGCAGGCTTTGCAAGCAAGTGTCTTTAACCACTGAGCATCTCTCCAGTCCTGGAATGCTTTTTTTTTCTTTTTTGAGATGGGGGTCACTTATTGGCTTGGCACTAAACAAGTAGGCTAACCTAGCTGGCTAGAGAGCCCCAGGGATCTGCCTGTCCATCTCCCCAGCACTGGGGTTACAACACATGCCACCATGCCCAGCATTTTAAATGCATATCAGGAATTGAACTCAGGCCCTCATGCTTACCAGGTAAGCATTTCACTGACTGATTTATTTCCCTAGCCCTGAACTTAGACTTTTGAAGAATGTTGGAAATGTTAAAACTTTGGGGACTTTTAAAGCTGAATTAAAATATTTGGCCTGTTGTGGTTCAAATATGAAATGTCCTCCACAGGTTCATGTGTTGAACACTTGGTCTACTCATATGTTGGGAGGTTATGGAAACATTAAGAAGTAGAGATAGTTGCCGGACATGCTGAGGGGCACTGTTGCAGCCAACTTTCTAGTTGCTGTGCTGAAAGAACCCAAACAAAAGTGGCTTGTGGAGGAATGGGTTTATTTGGCTTATGGACTGGAGGGGAGACTCCATCTTGGCAGGGAAAATGATGGCATGAGCAGAGGGGTGGACATCACCTCTGCCACAGCACTGCAAACAGCAGCAGAAAGGTGTGCCAAATACTGGCAAGGGGAAGCTGGCTTATAACCCCATAAGCCCGCCCCCAACAGCTCCAGTGAGGTTGTAAAACCCAAATTGCCATCAGATGAGGATCAATCACTGAGAACACATTCATTTGTTTGTGGGGGACACCTGGATCAAACCATGACAGGTGCCTTTAATCCCAGTATTCGGGAGGTAGATGTAGGAGGATCGCTGTGAATTCTAGGGCAGCCTGGGACTAGAATGAGACCCTAACTTGACAAATACATACACACACACACACACACACACACACACACACACACACACACAAATAGACAGTCTAGCTTAAAGAAGAAGGTTCCAGAGATGTGCCTTTAATGGTTAAACCTCTTTCTCTTCCTCCCTCCCTCCCTCTCTCCCTCCTTCCCTCCCTCCCTCCCTCCATCCCTCTCTCCTTCCATCTCTCTCTCTTTCTCTCTCTCCCTGTGTCTGTCTCTCTGTCTCACTAGCTCTCTCCCTCTCTCTCGTTCCTCTCACCATAAGGTGAACAGTTCTCTGCCAGAAGGTTCCGCACATTGGGCTAAGCAACCATGAACTGAACCTTCTGAAACCATGAGCTGAAATAAATATTTCCTGTTTTAAGTTATTTTTCATATATGTGGTCACAATAAGGAGATAAGTAACTAGCACAGAGATACTCTCTAAATGACTACTTCAAAAAACACAACTTTAACATATCAGGTTCTTATAAATGATACAAACAACTCATAATAAGACAAATCACATGCCTAATATTCGGTATTTTAATTGATTTTTAACAATTATTTACTTTGACAATTTCATATGTTTATATAATGTATTTTGATCATAATCTCCCCATTGCCAAGATTATATTCATTATCATTTCTGTAAGATTTGGGTGATTAAAGGATTGCTTTTTAATTGGATTTGGAATCTAATATCCCAGTCCAAAATGATTTAACTTCAAATCACTAGTCATTAAATTGAAAACCTATTATAATTAAAACTCACTTTTGCTTTTAAAAAATTGCCTCTCTAATAGGTTTGATTTTTTGATACATGGCTTCTCTGCACAAAATAATTCATTCTTTCATGTTTTCTATGCATGGCTATACCTAATCAACTTTTACTGCTGTGATAGAATAGTTTTGCCTAAAGGTATAATTGGAGACATCTGTTTCATGAGTGTCTCATTGGTAGAGCTTCTAAATTAGGGTTTTGCAAAGTTTAAGGTTCATGAAAGTTACCTGAGAATGTTATTAAAATAGACCCTGGTTTAGCAGAGCTGGAGCATGGATGGCCTGAGACCTGCATGTCTAACAGGTTCACAAATCATGCCAACAACACTGGCTATTAAACCACATATGGAATAACAAAGATGTAAACATATTTTCTTGTGGGCATTGAGGAGTTAAGTCTCTGTGACCCGTTCTCTTCTTTGTGACATCTGGCTTCTTTATTTCCTTGAAATACTATCTTCCTACATGGCTTCTGTGTAGTAATCAATTTTTCTCTCTTGGAACAATGTCTACTTCTTCTGATGTTCCCTATGTGTCATTTTATCCTATATAACAAAGAAATAAAGATATTTCTATATTTTTAAAGGGTAGGAAATACCTTTTTTGAATTTTTAATATCTTTATTGTCAATAATTAGGTACATTGTATGAGCAAATCTTGTGATAGTATCCCCATCTCCCTCCTATCTGTCCCCAAACCACTGGGGACCCTCCTTGGTGTGCATACCTGATCTGTCCATGGGGTGGGGGATTATGAATTGCACCAGAGGTAGCCAGGTCCCCCCCCCCCCACTTTGTGTGTTGCTGCTGAAGGGGACAATGTCTTTAGATATTCTCCCCCACCATGGCTCTTATAATCTTTCCACCCCTCTTCCTCTCAGTTCCCTGAGTCATGGTGGGTGAGTTTTAAGTCTGCTTAATTATTGAGATCTTAAGTGTCTCTAAACATCTGCTTTGGGTTGTGTTGGGTATCCTTGGTGTCTGTCTCCATTGACCTTTCATGGGTTATCAGACTTGCTGTGGTGATTGATCTCCTGTTTGTCTCGTCACTTTCTCATAGGTTTCATTTAGGCCCTGTATGAATACCAGGGATGGTTCATCTCCTGCCAGGATGTCAGCCATCATCCCATGTCTTGTTAGTATAATTTGGTTGTCCATGGCTCGATATTTTTATATTTTATAGTCAAACTGTCAGGAAAAAATGTGAAATATATAGAAAGATTGTTACAGTTATGTCTAGCTCATCTTTTCAGTGAGGGTGGTCTCAAACTCATGGTGATCCTTCCTCCTCTGCCTCCTGAATGCTGGGATAAAGGCCACCACACTCATCTAAAAAAACAAGATTTGTTTTTGTTTTTCGAGGTAGGGTCTCACTCTAGTCCAGGCTGACCTGGAATTCACTATGTAGTCTCAGGCTGGCCTTGAACTCAAATCGATCTTCCTACTTTTGCCCCCCAAGTGCTGGGATTAAAGGCATGTGTCACCATGCCTAGCCCCAAATATATTTTAAAATATAAAAAATACATTCGACTAGTAATCCCATTGAGGCAGATCATCAGTAGAATAGGGGCTGGGAGGAGAGAAATTGGGGCACCAACATGGGACTTGTACATACAGAGTTTCTACCTATTAATTTTTTAAAACACCATAAAAACTCAATTTTATATGCTAATAAATTTTTTAATAAAAATGTATAGTGCTTTACAAAAAAGAGATTATGATCACTTTATTTTCTTTAGTTGGGGCTTGTTAAGTGGTAATGGTGTTGGAGGTGGGGGATTTTTAGTGATTATTTGTAAATAATTTGATGAATAAAATATCTTCAATGCAAAAAAAAGAATACATTTGGGAATGGAAAGCCTTAATGCTAAACACAGGGGACTATAGAAGATTGAAATAACAGTGCAACAAGAGAAGTTTGGAGGTGGGCAGTTGGGAATTGCACATGGTGTTCCCTTTAGTTGGAATATTGTTCTTGTTCCTTTCTGCTTAGCCAGTTAGTTTTTTTAATTTATTTACTGACTATATATATAATGTATTTTGATCACAGTCACCTCCCATTGCCTTCTTTTGTCCCCCATCACACCCATGAACCGTTTCTTCTTCCCAACTGATCCCACTTCTATCTCCATGTCTTTGTGCTTGTGAGATCCACTGAGTCTAACTAGGGTTGTCTGCATGAACATATGAGGGGAGGGCTGCTATTCACCAGAGCGTGGGCAACTTACTAGTGTCTATACCACTGAAAAAGAAAGTGTCCTGCTCCTCCAGCAGGCATTATCTGCCAATAGTTCCTCAGGGCGCGTGGGGCTCCCAGGAGCTCCTCCACCATTGATGACCAAATGTTGATGGACTCAATATTATGTAGGCACATTTTTTATACTTGAACTTTTTTCTCTTAATTACTTTTGGCAACTTAAAATAACACAAATAGTCATTTGATTCTTAACTTTTCAAAATGTTGTCAGTGGGAAACTCCTATGATTTGACTCCTTTGCCTTCCTTGCAAATGTATTTTTAAAGAATATGGTTTCCTGGCAATACAAGATTATTCCCTGACCCATTTGAGAACAACTTTTTTTTTCCTATCTCAAGTCTTGGAAAATGCTGTTGTCTGAAGCATCACTCAGGCTCCTTCTAGTGGAGAAAAGCACCACAGGCTAGTGTGCTTGCAGGCTGGAGGTGAGCCCTTCCGCTGCTGGACAGAGCTGGAAAATATATGTGCTTTGAACGCCTTGCGTACAAGCCGGCTTTCCCAAGCATATTAAGTTATTGTGCCCTCCTTTTATTATAGCCTGGAGTTTCACTAGCCTCTAAACTTTTTACTGTGTTCATTGCGTTAAAAAAAGATGCTAAATCTATCAGAGAGAGAGAGAGAGAGAGAGAGAGAGAGAGAGAGAGAGAGAGGTTTCCAGGTGCAAAGAGGGTTTAGGGAGTACTATAAAGAAAATTTGAATTCTAATTTGTTCTTGTTCTAATCTTCTATGTATTTTAATATAAGCAGAGAAGGGAAAAGGTTGGAAAGAAGAAGATTCAAGAAAATCACTTTTGAAACAGGATAGAGACAAAATGGGGACCACAAGCAAGAAAATGGACCCTGTCTCAAACCATCTCTGTTTCTCTGGGCTGGACCTAGATTTCCAGTTGTCTGGGAGACATAAAATATTCATTTTAACCTCCTACTTGGCAGTGGCGCCGATTTCCATGGTCTCCAAGGACACTGGAACTGTGTCTACAGTCCCCAAGAGCTTTCACTAAAGCCAGAAACACACTTTTTCCACTGTGTTTCTTTTTTCCTCTGAGGAAAATCAGGTATCACTTGATTCTAAACCATTTTCTTTTCTCCCTTTAGCTAAAGCTTTTGTCAGACCAAAATTATATCCTGCCCTACCCAGAGGACGGGAGCAATGATTAATGCCTGAGTTTGTGGTCTGCATGCTGCTCCTATTAGTGTGAAATACTGTTAGAGGTTTGAGCATTCTCCCATCCGCTTGTAAGGCTGCCAGCAGGCAGAGAGGGATGATCTTGCAGCTGGGCTGGGTGCTCAGCACAGAACTCCACTCACATGGCCTGGGGTTGTCTCTAAAAAAAACTAGACCCAATTAAACCTCTCTGTCTCTCTGTCTCTCTCTGTCTGTCTCTCTCTGTCTCTCTCTCTCTCTGACTAATGCCAAATAGTTAAAGGTTATTGTGTAACACATATTATCAAGAAAAGATGTACTTGAATGCTTTTATATGCTTTGTAAGAATACTAAAGCATACGTAAACTAAAAAGGTTACATTTCAGCCTTGGGAATGATAGCAGGAAATATCAACAAGTAGAAAGCAGTGATGTGTTCTGTTCACTTCTGGTCACCAAAAGTTAATATTATTTGCAAGAAAAGTGACAAATTATGGCTGGAGAGATTGCTAAGTGGTTAAGGTGCTTGCCTGCAAAACCTAACAACCCGGGTTCAATTCCCCAGATGTACAAAGTGGCACATGTATCTGGAGTTTGTTTGCAGTGACTAGAGGCCCTGGCATGCCCATTCTCTTTCTTTTCTTCTCTCTCTCTCTATCTCTCTCTTTCTCTCTCTGTCTCTTTCTCCATGTCTCTCTGCTTGCAAATAAATAAATAAAAATATTTTAAAAGAGACAAATTATTCTTTAAGTATCACAAATGAATCAAATTTAGGAACATATTCACTTTATCACTTTTAAAGCATATATCAGGGAAAAAATTAGGGAATATATCCTCACAAATACAGGAAAATGAAATTTAGAAAGCGTAAGCATGAAATTATAATACCCTGTTGCCATACTTCCTGAAAAGATATTGAAATTGAAATAGGCAATTCACAAACTCAATTTATCTAATTTTATCTTGTTTCCAGAAAAGGAGCCCCGCCTATGTTAAAGACACTACAAAGCTAAATGATAAAACTTCATGATTGTGGAGAGTTAGTTACTCCAGAGCCACGTTATCTTGGGCTTTTAGTAGTCTCCTTTAACAGACCACACCTGTATCTGACCTAACATCCTTTTGACTATTAGGTAACACTTTTGAAATGTATTCTGAGACAAACCACTAGCTTCCCCCAATCCAAAAGCTAAGTCTATCATCAGAGAGCATCTGAGACCTAGAGCAGAGTTCCCCCCATGTTGCTGTAACCTGTCTGCAGCTGCGGTCCTCACCAATGTGTTTGGAAAATGCCTTGATTTATGGCTTTCTTTGGTCCTTAACTAACAAAATCTTGTGTAAATGCTTCTGTGATAGAACATGGTTCTTTGGGATAAATAAATTTATCTTGGACCATGGTCACTCATATTTGATCCAGAATAAACTATCTCTTATTCCCTTTGAGGTGAGGATTGTGTTTTGCACCAACCATCACATTCCAGCTTTAGTAACCTTCATCAGCAAGAAGAATTTATAATCTGGCTAAATGTGTACTTACTGAATGCCTACTTTGTGCCAGGTCCTATAACAGGACCAGGGACACAAAAATTGCTCAGTCCTGGATTTGCAAACAGTGCTCAGACTCTTGAGCTTCCAAAAGCAGTGCTTTGCAAAGGCTTCTATGAAAGGAAAGGGACCGGTCATTCTGCCTAAACAAGGCACAGGACAGAATTAGCTGGCAAGCCAAAGATGTGACTAGGCAGCCCAGACACATTCACACATTCCAAACCTTAAAAGTCATGGGTACAATCCCTGTATGCGACTCCAGGAGCCCACCTGTTTCAGCTTTGTGCACATTTCTAGCTGCTGTGGTATTGGCAAGAATTGGCTTCTTGTCAAAGAGCAATTTGGAGAACTTCCAAAGTTACTTCTGGAAAGAGAATCCAGCAGGGAGGCAAAGTGAAAGCTTGCAGTCCAAGTTTGTCTTCCTCTCCTTAGAATGAGCATTGAAACTGTGTTCAAAGAGCATTTGACTAGCAACCCGCAACTGATAAAAACGCAAATGGAGCTGCTAGTCACCCTTGAGCGTTTATCAGGTGATTTTTGGTACAGCTTTTGGAGAAATTTGCCCTAAGATGTAGGGTTCTATTGCCCTGCAGGGCATTAGCCAGTTTTGTTTTTAAACTAACAATATGTTCTTGGGCTAACTAAATAAATGTGAGTGTGTGTGTGTGTGTGTGTGTGTGTGTGTGTGTGTGTGTGTGTACCCACACATATGCATTCAGGAACACCAACTCTCTTATCTAATTGTCTAATTTCCATTACTAATGGCTTAAATACAGCATGGTGACAAATGCCTATAATCATGGCACTAGGTGAGTTGGGAGGATTGAGTTCAAGACCAGCCTGGACTATATTAAGAGCTCCTATCTCAAACAAAACACAAACACAAAATTCTAACAAGGTCAGCAGATAAGCTTGGGGTCTCCAAGAGCACCTCCATGTGGTAATCAAGAGCTGCTGGCTCTGAGCTGCTCCACCCAGGCTCACTCAGTGGATGGATGCCTGATACAACTGAAGAAAAACGTACTTCTCTATTCAGGGTCAGTGTACTGGGGTAGGAATATTTGGGGATCAAATTGCCTGCCTCTTTCTATCTCTGCGTCCTAAGGAGAATTGTGTAATCTCTAAAAACCTCAGTTTCTTTATCTCTGTATCATGCTTTAGTGTTCTTATTAAAGGAGGCAATGAATATGGATTGTTTTATACTGTGACATGATGAGTACTCTGTATTTGGTATTGTTACCAGCTCTCTGTCTCTGGTTGAGTGTCTTGTCTCATGAGCATGAAGAATGATGACCAAGGACAACAGAAGGATAAAGCAAGAAAAGTTTTCTTGAAAACACAAAGCTCCCTGGGGCAGCAAGGAGAGGACCTGGAAAGCGGATGTCCAGCCAGCACCCTGAAACTGAGCATTTATCTGAGGGTTGGATTAATCTGTACATTAGGTCTTAAATTGGAAATGAGTCTAATAGTTAACTTAAATATTCAGGGGGGACTCTGCTTGGTAGATGAGTAAAGGGAAAAAGTGCATAATCAGAAAAAGCATGGAACCAATGCAGGAACCAATGTCCCACTGGTAGGAACAAAGCCCACCAAGAAGTTCTGAGGAGGAGAAAGTAAAGAGAACAAAGGGCTGGTGTCAGGTAGCCATGATGATGTGTCAGGATCTCTTGGATTTTAGTTCTCACACTGGGGTTGCTTTTAGATCTTGCCAGGGCAAGATGATGTTTTATGTTCTTTGGGAGCCTATAAAATGATGTTGCCTTGATCCTAATCTGTATCAGTATCTTTTTATTGTTGTTTTACTATGGCCATAATTTTCAGTCTGCCTCAGGAAGTAATCTGTGACCTTCTGAGGAATATCTCTGAGAAATCTCCCAACTGGGCTCATGGAAAGTACCTGGAGACAAGGTCTACATCATCTAAATTCAGAATTCCCTTTGGCATATGTGATGGTTAAGTTTTGTTGTCAACTTGGCCTGTTTAGTGATCTTAGGTAGGTCTCTGAGGTTGTTTACATGAAGGCAGTCCTCTCAGTAGGGGGCAGGATGTAAGGAAGCTCAGGAGAGCTATCAACAAATATCCCTTCCTGGGAGGACAGTGCAGGAAGGAAATTCCAGAGACTCAGAAAGTCAACAAATCTGAGAAAGCCCACCCTAAGGCTATATAAAGGAGGAGAAAAACCTTTCCTTCCTTGCTTCCCCCTGCCTATTAGCTAGTGTGTGTGTGTGTGTGTGTGTGTGTGTGTGTGTGTGTGTGTGTGTGTGCGTGCCTCTTCCTTCATGATGAAACTTTCCCTGAATCTGTAACTTCAATAAATCCCTTTCTCCCATAACTGCCTGATTTGAAGGTTCATCCCAGCGGTGTGTGGCTGACTATGATAGCATATGTTCAAGTTTATGACATTCTTTTTAAATCAGTTGCTAGTAAGTGACTGACAATAGCAAAGTTAACAGAATGAAGCAAAATAAGTGGAAGTTTAATCATTTATATGATGGGAAGATTCCATTTTTAATCTCTCACGGTGCCTCACCTCGCCTAATGCTCAGCATAAATATTTGTGTACTTGAATCAAGAAGGCTGTGAGAGAGTCTATTTTAAGTACTCAGGAGATGAGAGTCAACATTTACTTTCATTGAGCAAATGTGAAGCAGAACTAAATGCTTTAAACTAAAATCTTTCTACAGGATGATTTATTTTTCATGCTGTCTTTTAAATCTAAAATAGCATTTCATTTACAAGTTATAGTCACAGTGAATTAGTGTATAACACACAGGCAAACAGCCAATTAAGTAATTACAAAAAAAATGTTTCAACCTCATTTGGTTTCAATTTCATGAGGACATTGAGATATTGTTTTTCATTCTTGAGTCTTTATTAGACTATATGCTCATATCTTTTAAGCTGAGGATTGACTAGATGACACTTTTAAATTTAAGAATCAGATGAAGTTGGAAGAGTTGATATGTTTGCCATTTTAATTTAATTGGGGGGGACACTATATTCTTAGGCATGACTGCTTAAATTGATGTATCTACGTGTGGTTTTAAAATCACTATCTTCGACTTTAGATATTTTTTTTCTTTTATTTTTGACAAGATCTCATGTAACTGAGGCTAGCTTGAAACTCACCATAGTGTTCTAAATGTTAAGTCCCCAGCTGGTGGCAATTTGGGAATTGGAGCCTCCTGGTGGCCATGTATTATTGGGGCTAAAGGGTGTTATAGAGAGCTCCCCTTTGCTAGTGTTTGGCTCATCCTCCTGTCTCTGCATCAATACTGGAGAAAGCAAAGTGATCTATTTACTCAGAAAGCTTTAAATTTGAGATATGCAAGAAGAAAATAGTGCATGGTAGTTGAATTACTCAGTTAATAAGCTTAGAGACAGCCTGCTCCTTCTGGTTTCCTTCCTCTTCATGTTCAAGGCTCTGTTAGATTAGATCTAGGTTAGAGAGGAGTGTAGACAGATGTGTAAGAAACATGTGAAATAAGGTCCCATGCCTCCGGATAAATTTAAATCTTTATAGTTAACAACGCAACAATAACACACAGCAATTTCACTTTTTATTTTTACTTATTTTGATTTTTTTTTACTTTTGATTTTTTTTTTGTTTATTTGTTTGTTTGCTTGCTTGTTTGTTTTTCAAGGTAGGGTCTCGATCTAGCCCAGGCTGACCTGGAATTCACTCTGTAGTCTCAGGCTGGCCTTGAAGTCATGGCAATCCTCCTATCTCTGCCTCCCGAGTGCTGGGACTAAAGGCGTACTCCCTCACACCCGACTATTTTGGTTTGTTTGAGGTAAGGTCTCACTGTAGCCCAGGCTGACCTGGAACTCACTCTACAGTCCAGGACTGCCTCAAACTCAGTGATCCTCCCCCCTCTGCTTCCTGAGTTCTATGCCAAGCAGCGGTTTTTATTGTCTTCTATATGCCAAACACCATTAGTTATAGTTTCTTGTGGCAATACTGCAAGACATGCATTTTTACTTCCATGTTGTGGCTGGAGAACCTCAAGTTCAGAAGTTCTTGCATTACACAGACACTAGGAGGTAGAAGCGGGGGGGGGGTGGAATCTGGTCGACTTGATTCTGTTATGCTACCTTGCCTTAAGTTTTGTTTGGAATCAGATATGGGTTCAGGTTTTAAGAGGCCTAAGTTCATAGTATTTGGTAGGAGTGAAATGGTTTAAGAAAATAAATACAACATGTTCTTTTACAAATCGTATAAAAGTATGCTAGCATGTAACACATGCATCATGAGAGCCCTCTCCTGTCACTTGGGAAGAACTGGAACAAGTGACACTTAAGCTTCCCTGACATCATAAAGTCCTCCTGTGCATTTTGGAATCATCTCTTCAAGTTACATTCACTTGGTTAAGAGAGTGAAAGAGGTGATTTGTGATGCGACAAGGCATTTTGATGGTACCAGACACCTCTCCTACTATTGGCTGAAACTTAAATACTGATGAGAAGGAGGCTGTGTCAGAGACTTCAACAAGGGGCAAGAGAGGGTGGATCTGGGGAGGAAATGGAAGTGAGAACTCGTCTCTTTCCATCTCAAGTTCAAATGAATCAAAATGGGTTGCGGAATTTGGGTTGCATCACCCAAATTAGGAAGCAGTAAAACTCAATTAGAGCACGGGAGGCGGTGGGGTGGCACACACCTTTAGTCCCAGCACTTGGGAGGCAAAGGTAAGAGAATCACGATGAGTTCGAGGCCACCCTGAGACTACATAGTGAATTCCAGGTCAGCCTGGGCTAGAGCAAAGACCCTACCTTGAAAAACCCAAAAAAGCAATTAGATCTGTAGTAGGTCATTTATCACAAAGCTGAAGCAAGGCTGAGAGACTTGCTGGGGGCTTGAGCCTGGAATCTGATCTGTTAGTGGATCTGCTCTCCACAGACCCATCATGAAGGCACTGTCACCCTCAGAGAAGTGTCCCCCGTGAATCAGGAGAGGTGGAGGTGGCAGGCTGGGCCACTGTTGAGACAGTTGACTGTAAATTGCACATGTCTCCTCTAGGCATAGAGAAATGAACGGAGCCTAAACTGGGTTCTGCACTCTCTCTAGTGGTAATAATCAGAGCCACATGACTTGCCCTGCTCTATTCCACAGCTTCAGTGGCAGTGACAGCACAGAGGGATTAAGAGTTTGAGACTAGTGTGGGCTACATAGTGTGAACATAAGTTCCCAGGAAGAAACCCCACTGGTGTTCAGATTGGAAGCTGATTAGAACTTTGGTGATTGTGGAGAAAATGGAATGTTGCAGGTTAAAAGCCAAGTTATCTTGGACAAGCAGAGCACAGCTGTCTGGGCTATCTTCAGACAGCTCAGGGTTCAGAAGGCAGAGCACGGGGCTTCGCCATCAACTGCATCAGGGGCCCAGTCAGGACTTCCAGCATCAAGGCGCCGCTAGAATCCTCAAGGGGCCACACTGAGTATGGAGTTTGCCAAGAAAGCAATACCAGCTGGAAGGACAGACACTTGGACAAGAATCAGCACCCCTGTGGCTTCTTGGATACACTTGGGGGGAAAGCCTAGGATTCCTGCAGGCATGCATGCCAAGCTAAATTAGATAGTAAAAGGAAGTGTGTCTGGTTAGGGTCACATGAGGACATGTTTTTCCAAGCCACTCTAAATTCTTCTTTGCCTCCACTGGAGACTTTCCCTCTTTGATCTCTGAGTCAGCAATCTGCTTTTGCTCATTTGTTTTCTATTCCTTGGAGACCTGATCCTGCATCTTGTTGAGCATATATATATATATATATATATATATATATATATATATATATATATATATATATATATACAATCTCAAGTTCAGATTGGAAGCTGATTAGAACTCCAGTGATTGTGGAGAAAATGGAATGTTGCAGGTTAAAAGCCAAGTTATCTTGGACCCCTAGGACCCCTAGCTTCCACCAACCAGAAGCTAAGACAGCTAGCACCTTGGGCTTGTAGCAGATCTACTGCTCTGCTGTAATCCACCTACTGATGTTTCTTTCCATCAACACATTTGAAGTGTTTTGATTTATGACCTTCTTTTTCTTTCACTACGAAAATTTATGACACTGCTATCATGTTGGCACATGGAATTGAGATGATCTAAATCTGTGTTCCTGGGCCATGATGACTCATATTTCACTCCAGAATAAGCTATTATAATTCCCTTTGAGGTGAGCATTATCTTTACATTATCATGGTAATGTAGGAATTTTGGGATTCAGGGAAGATTTCCCAGATTGATGAACCCCAAATGTTGGTTTCTTTCCTAATCTTTAATGAGGAATAATAAAGATGTAATCAAAAAGGACAAATTATAAATTGAGTTTATTTGGGGAGAAATCACAATTTGTGGAATTTATTTAAAGGGAATTGGGACCTGGAAAGGAAGGCTAGAATGTTTTTATGTGGAAAACATGTTTCAGAAAAGTGGAAGCTAGGGAGAAACTGAGGCTCAGAAAGTGAAGCCAGACAGAGGCTGGGGACCACGTGTAAGATTAGGGACACTAAGGCTGAGAGAGGGAGGCCAGATTGAAGCTGGGAATCATGTGAAAGGCTAGGGAAACTGAGGCTTAGAAAGGGAGGATCAGAAGGGGTTTCAAACTTGTGGAAAGCTTTGAGGAATGATTAGAGGGGCTGTGGACCCTAGAAGGTGAGATCTGGAGGGCAATCTGAGAGCTTGAAAGAAGGGAACACACTTGGCATTGGCGATGTGCTTTCCCACGGAGGAAGGTGAGGGAAAAGTAAGAGTGCCCACATGGAAGATCCAGAGTGGGAATCAGAACATGGTAAATTAGGGCAGATAGTGGGGAGACTATGATTAAAGAGGGGAGAGGTTTCCCTTCCCCACCCAGCCAGGCGGCTGAGTGAGGCTGGGGACTAGGGCTCATGTTGGGGAAGTTCAGGCCACACCTAACAAGTGGAGAATCCAGAAAAAAAGAGGAGGGACCCATGTCAGCATGCCACCTTTATAGTGTTTAATTCAGGTAGGCAGGGAAATACCTCATTTGTTACTAAATCTGAAGGATGGATCATAAAGTGCGCCCATATTTTGTTTGACTGTGGACAGCAGGGGATATTATAAATCAGTGTCAGTCAGATACGAGTTCTGGTCCAGGATAGGAGTGTTCATTCTTGTGCCAGGATGAGATATCAGGGGTTTGGTGTCTTCTGGTTCCCTTTGGGCCTCAATCCCTGGCTGAAGCCTGCCTAGCTTTCTCCTATCCTGTCTCAATGGCAAGGCCAGATTGCAAAAAATAAAAATAAACAACAAAAAGTAAGTTAAAGAATAATGACAATTGTCACCAAGCTTGTGGCCATCTTAAACATGTTAATTCTTCAGATTTTTTTAAGTACTAAGGTAGTTCAAATAATAAAGTATTATATCTCATATATACAAAAGCCTCATGACTTCATTTTTAAACAATTTAATTGAACTATAAGGGAATACAATGGACTAAACATATCAATCACTCACAATGACTCCTCATCTTCCCACCCCACTTTTGAAATGGGATCTTATGTAACCCAGGTTGACCTCAAACTCACTGGGTGGCTGAATATAACTGATCCTCCTGCCTCCACCTCCTAGTGCTGGGATTACAGGCACATATCATTACACCCAGTTTTCTGTAGCCCCTTTTAATTCTTCCTGCTCTCCAGTTGTTGCAGTCAGCTTTCTAGTTGCTGCGCAGAAAGAACCCAAGCTAAAGCAGATTGTGGAGGAATGGGTTTATTTGGCTTACAAACTCAAGGGGAGACTCCATCCTGGCAGGGAAGATGATGGCATGAGCAGAGGGGTGGACATCACCTCTGCCACAGCACTGAAAACAGTGGCAGGAAGGTGTGCCAAACACTGGCAAGGGGAAGTTTATAACCCCCATAAGTTCTCCCCCAACAACACAGCTTTAGAAAGGTTAAAAAACCCAAACTGCAATCAGCTGAGGAGTGATCAATCAGAACACATTCATTTGTTTGTGGGGGGCACCTGGACCAAACCATGACAGTCCGCCCCTGGCCCCCACAAACTAATAATCATATATGATGGAAATACAATATGATCAGCTCAACTCTTAAGTCTCCACAGCTTTCAACTGAGCCATAATACCAAAAATAAACCTGTAATGGCACAGAATATTCACACTGCAAAACATGAGGCATGGCAAAAACAGACTGAACCAATATAAGATTTAAAACAAGTAGGGCATCATTACTCTTTAACTCCAAGTTCAATGATTCTAACCAATAAAAAGTCTCTTGGAGATTCAATTCCACCCCTCCAGCTCTGCTACTCAGTCTGGGAAAACTTCATCTGGTGCTGACAGCTCGCCTTGGCAGCCATCCATAGTCCTGGCACCTTATTGGGTCTCTATTGCAACCCACAGTTCATCCTTATGGCTCCATCAGTCTCCACACAGGTAATCTAGCACACCTGCTTCACATTGCCAATGGCCATTTTTCAAAAACAAAACTGTTGCAAATCCAATTACCCTCTCTTCTTGCATTTGTTATATTCCACAGAACCAGGTGGGCTACCAGTTTGTTAATCCAAGGGACAACAAAGCATTCAGCTCCTTACTTTAAAGAATTTGCATTCTTAAACTTGTTCAACTGCTATGGAAAGCAGTGTGGAGACTTCTGAACAGAATGGACATAGAACTACCAATGGACCCAGCTATCCCTCTACTAGGCATCTATCCACAGGATGTCACATCTCGACACAGAAACATTTGTACAACTATACTTATAGCAGCTCAATTCATAATAGCCAAGAATTGGAATCAACCCAAATGCCCATCCATGGAGGAATGGACAGCAAAACTGTGGTATATTTACATTATGGAATTCTACTCAGCTGAAAGGAAAAATGACATATCGAAATTTAGGAAAAAATGGTCTGACTTCAAGCAGATCTTACAAAGTGAACACTCAAAAGAACAGAGAATCAAACGTCACATATTCTCCCTCATATGTGGTCCTTAACTAGGATAACCATAAACTCTACGCAGACTAGTAGAAAGAAGTGAGAGGTTATGAATGAGGGGTAAGGGATGGGGGAGGGGAATGGATTAAGCATGAGATTAAACCACATTAGGTTCAAAAACATAAAATCCTCACGAGCATACTGTAACCTATTGAGAAAGTAGTGGGAGTTGACTGGCAAGAGGGGCCATGAGTGGTAGGGGAGAGAGTCTAAACCTGCGAATAATTAGAGCAGCCTGACAACCCCTGGCTCCAGCCACCGGTTCCTTCCCTCACTGAGCTGTTGACCAAAGCAACTCATGAGATTCCAACAAGACAGAATTCTGTCAAAACTCTTGAACACCCTTCCCAGGCCTGAGGCAAAACCCTGTTGCTGAATAAACCACAGAATGCCATCGATCAGCATTGAGAGACCCTTTGAGGTCTGGAATTGTAACCAGCCCCCAGATGGCAGTTAGTGCAGTCCTGGAAGGCACTACACAAGCTTCCAGGGGAAGCAGATCAATTAACGCTGGAGTAAACAGACCACTGGCATGAAACAGTCTGTAGCCATGAGTAGGCTGACCATACCTCCTACTGGGAGAGAACAGCAAACCAAGAAAGAAGCACTTGTGCAATGGAGGAGCCTGGGTCTGGGGGAGACAATCAACAGCTATTAAATTTGGCCAAATATTCCACTCAGTGAGGGGGAACCCTTGATTGGAACTGGGGATTCAGGGCAATATGCACCAGATCCCGTACTCTTGGGCTCCCAAGAAAAGATGCACTATGCAAGCGACTGATGGGGAGGCTACTAAAAATAGAATCTAGGTAATCCAGAATTGTGTATATTTGTTAACCTATACTGATCTCACTCTCTGATAGAGATTATGTTTGTATTTTTCAGGATGCAGTGAGAGAGCTGGGGCTCATCTAACCCTACCAACCGACCGCAGGTAGAAAGCTGAGATCCTGGCAAGAGAGAAGCCACCACAGAGGATCCATATGGAACCCCGCAGAGAATGACGGGATGAACAAGGGACCCACAGCTATAGCCATTCAATCAACACAGGATAAGCCAGTGAGACAGAAACCAATGATTTTTTGACACAAAGACCCCCCTAAGCTCACAACATTAAAGCACCCTTAATAATCATCCACCATTACTCAGGGAACTGAGTGGAAGAGGGGGTGGAAAGATTGTGAGAGCTGTGGTGGGAGAGACTATCCAGAGGCATGGCACCCCTCAGTAACAACATAATAGGGCCAGGAGTACCTGGCTGAGTACTGGGCTATCCATGATCCCCTGTCACAAGGACTGATCCAGATGACCCATGGAGGAGGATATCCAGCTGATTGGGGATGGGGGAGGGAGGCATCGGGGAATTGGGGATAGTAACTCATTGTTCGCCCACTAAATAATGTAACTTATTATGGACAATAAAAAAATAAAAAGAAAGAAATAAGAAAGAAAAAAGACTTTGCATTCTTCCTGTTGTTCCACTGCAGCTCATCTGGCCCAATCTCATGAGGGCTGGCCTTGAGGTTTATTAGCCCAGCTTCACAGGGTGTTCAAAGCTAGCTCACTCTTGTTGCTCCCTCACAGCTGATATGTGACAATGTGAACTAACTGCTTGATCTTTTCATGCTTTCTCTGTCATGACGAAATTTTCCTTCAAAACTGTAAGCTGGATATAAACCCTTTCCTTCCATAAGTTATTGTATTAGGAAAGACTAAATGCTAAATATTGATTTATTGATTCATTGTAAATACAGCCTGCTTGGGATCTAAACTGAGGCAGAATAGACCTATTGTTAAAGTATCATTGTTAAATGTTAAAGTACATCTGGTTTCTTAACTCCATGAACTGGAAAGTCCCAGAACAGCTAGGGAAGGGGACTGTTTGGCCCCCAACATGGTTAGAAGGAGGAAATAATAGTAGATGGTAACCTGATAACAGTGCCAGTAACTTAACTAAACAATTGCCAGGTATTTCTTCCCAAAGCTCAGCCCCCCCTTGTCCACCCCACATTGCTAAAGTCTCTCTAAAATGCATGCAAGATAGTTCATCTCTGTATTTTTGTCTGTAAAAGAAAAATGCTTGTTCATGCTTACTTCAATGGTAGATGTTTCAAGGATGAATAAAAATGCCAAACTTTCATTCTGCTTTTTAAAACTGCTTTACCGATTCAATTTAAAGGTCAAGATTTATAACATGGTTTCTAAATCTTATTATAATTACTTAAATCTTAAACAGATTAATAAATTTGTATTTATTGATAAAACACATGACTATTGATATGTTTTGCCTGTAGCTGTAACTGTTACATGTTTAAGATATGATATATATATATATATATGCTTTCTATCAGATACAGCTTCCTAAGTTTAAAGTAAAGGTTATTAAATTTCTAGTTAAAGTATGTTTTTAGAAAGGTTATGAGAGCTAAACTAAAAAAGATGACGTGGTTACAACTAAGTTCATTATTAAACTTCTAAGGTCAATATTCAGGACTGTAAAACTAACACCTGATTCTCTGTTCACAAAACAATATTTTCTTGAATGTTGTTCTGTGCATAATGATGATTACAAAATGGGTTATATACAAGGATTTTTATGTTGTATCTTTTTTATTAAAGGAAGCATTTAAAACCCATGATCAAATTATGTCCAAATGCTGTTTGCATGTTTTCCCATTGGATAAAACCTTGTTGACTAGGCACCATCAAGATGGCAACTGGCTTGCGCAAACAGCCCGGCAGGTTCCCTGGCCCAGGCAGCCGCACCCTCTGCAGCACACCTGGCAAGAACGGCTACTGCTGCAGGAGCCGCACTACACGCTGCTGGTGGCCTCCTGCCTCTGCCTGGCAGAGGTGGGCATCACCTTCTGGGTCATTCACAGGGTGGCATACCCAACAAGCCCCCTGTCAGGAAATATGATCATAGCCCTGCTCCCTTGAGGGAGAGGGCCACCGTGGACGCTGTCCTGCATGGAATATGCAGCCTGTCGGCCGAGAAAGCAAACCCAGCCTGGAAGTCAGCTTTGATGGAGTTCATGTGCTGCTGTGTCTTTGGACACGCCACTTGTTTAGTTATTTTTTTTCCATCTTTTTGATTCTTAGGTCTTGCTGTTTCTTCCCAACAATGACGTTTTTGTGACCATTTGGAAGAAGAAAAAAAAAACCTTGTTGAATAGAAAATTTATTCTAGTAAATAAATTTTGAAATTTATTTATAAAATCATATACAAAGTTTCATAGTGCCTGTAGCAATTACCTTTTTGTTGTTTGGACAAAATACCTGACCAGAAGCAGCATAGGGAAGGAAAGGGTTTATATTTGGCATACTGTTTTGAGAGAAAGTTTCATCATGGCAGCAGAAACATGGTAAGAGCAAATGTCCAGGTGGGCATCATGTCTCTATAGCAACAGGAAGGAAGTAGTCTAGTCTATCTACTGGGCTTGAAGCTGGGCTGTATCACCCCAAAGCCTTGCTCCAGAAACACACTTCTTTTTATTATTATTATTATCCATAATTAGATACACTTAATAAGGGATTAATGTGTTGATGTCTCCCATTCCCCTTTTTCCTCTTCCCTGTCCCCCATCAGTTGGATTTCTTCCTCTATGGGCAGTCTGGATCAGAGCATGGGGTAAGGGGTTGTGAATAGCCTAGGAGTCAACCCAGTTCCCCCCCTTTGCATGTTGTTACTGAGGAGGGCAATGTCTCTGGATATTTTCCTCCACCATGTCTCTTACAATCTTTCCGTCCCCTCTTCTGCTCAGTTTCCTGAGTCATGGTGGGTGAGTATTAAGGCTGCATTGTTGTTGAGGCCTTAGGGGCCTCTGTACTTCTGCTTGAGGTTGTGTTTAGAATCGTTGGTGTCTGTTTCACTGGTTTGTCCTGGGTTGACCAGTTGGCTGTGGTTATATGTCTCTTGCTTATCCCATCACTGCCTGCAGGCAGAAACACACTTCTTCCAGCAAGGCTCTATTTCCCAAAGTTCCTGCAATCTTACCAAATTGCCACCAGCTGGGTTTTCTCATGGGTAAGTCCTCTATACACCCACAAATAAGTTCTTTGTTCCCCATGTAGAAGATCTCTATCCTCATGGGAAAGTTCCCTAGTCTCCATCAGTCCCCACACTGTTCAAAAGTCCGAAGTCCAAGACTCAAGACAGTCTCTTAACTGTGAGCCCTGTAAAATCAAAACACAAGTTACATACTTCCAACAAATAATGATACAGAGTAAGCATTACCACTCCAAAAAGAAGGAATTATGGCACAGCAAGAAAAGATTAAACCAATACAAGGTCAAAAAACATCAGGGCAACATCAAACCCTACAGCTCCATGACGGATGAAATCTTCTGGACTCCAAAAAGTTTGGGAAACTCTTCCCCTCCAGAGTTCCTGAAGGCTTCTTGAGCAAAATCCACAGAGCCCAGCAGCTTTCCTTGGAGGCCATCCTATAGTCCTAGCATCTCCAAAACCCTGGGGTCTCAACCACAACCTATGGTTCAGCTTCACAGAATTGCCTTGCTGAGCCTCCCTGAAGAGATATCAATGCTGTCTCATACTGTCTAACTTCAGTGGTCCCCAGAAACATGGTTACACCCAATGATCTTCTCTTTCCTGCAATTGTCATACTTCCAAAAACCTAATGCTGCCAAATTTGTTAATCCAGAGGGAGATAAAGCCCAGCTTTGTAGAGCAGGAAACTCCTTCAGCATTCTTCCTTCAGACCTTGTTTGAGACAGGATCACTTTGCTGTGTTCTCTTGTGCAAGCTAGCCTAGCAGACCTGCAAGTGTCCGAGGATTCTCCTTTCTCTGCCTCCCATCTTCCAGAGTTAAGGAGGAACAGGAGTAAGATAGCTTTTTATTGGCAGTCAGTGGGGGGCTGACACCCAAAGAGAGAGCAAGGACATGCCACCCTGCCTGCCCTAGCAAAACTAGAATTCAGCATGACAACCAGCTCCAGGGTGCTGATGACAGACATAGTGATCAATCCAATCCTCGTCTCACCCTAGTCTTGTGAATCTCGTCTCCTTTATGATAGCTACAGGCAATTCCTCAGCACCAGCACCCCTACTTCCTCATATTAGCATACCTGGGTGGGCTAGCCCCTTCTGTGTCAGCCTCTTGAGTCCACGAACCAATCAAGTCTCTCCCTTACATACCTGAGTCTGGTGACAAGGTCCATCCTAATTAAATACCTAGATCATCAAGGTGGTCTGCCATGCGTATGAGCTCTCTTGGCTTGTCTCTCTCCCATCTTGACCTGTGGTTTTTCACCTGAACACCAGTGTGTAAGTTTTCCCCTTTCTCCCAGCCTGCTTCTGTGAGTTGAGGGCTTTTATTACTTGCCCGGGTATTTTCCTGCTTGCTTCTTACATGTATTTTGTTTCCAGATACTTTCTCACTTTGTTATATGTATGATTTTCCTCTAAACTCTGGGTCTGCCACACATTATGTAATAACTCTCTTGATTCTCTGGGCTGAATTCTCCAAGCGCTGGACTCTCCTGACTCCTACTTTGGGAAGCTCCTTCCCTTTTCCTGTCTGGCTGAACAGAAGGAAAATAATTTCTTCTCCTCAGAACACTTTCTTGTCTTGGGCTGGGTGTTTATTTGCTCTACCACCTGTGTGATCTTTCTTTTAGCCCTGAGTCCTTCATTATCTGATCTCTTAACGTTCTTCCGTGTGAAGGTGATGGTCTGGTACTCCTATGCTTTGGTCCCCACATGGATATGTATGTGTTTCTTCTGAATCTTTTGGCCTAGGAACTTGTGTTTTGCCTCCCATATGTGTTTATTTACAGTCTCCCCCTCCATTCTGGGGAGATTTCTTTCCACCAACTGGGCAAAGAGGCGAAATCTCCTCTGGCTGTGTCTTTCAGCCAGTTTCCTCTCTTGGATCTTAATTCCCCTTAAATAAACTTCATAATTCATAGTATCTCCCTAAATAAACTTAATAATTTATAATTTACCCTTTTTGGAGTCCGTTTTCTCAATTCTTTGTTAAAATGGGCAAGAACTCAAAGGCTGGGGTTCACAGGCCTGGGACTCCCCTTGAGCCCCCAAATCCTGCATTAATAGGAGTGCTGGGATTAGAGACACGTGCTACTATTTCCAGCTTTACATGGGTTCTGAGGATCTGAACTCAGGTCTAAACACTTATGCAAGCAAATGCTTTTCTCACTGAGTCATCTCCCTGCCCTATTTATTTCACTGCTAACTACAATGCCAAATCTGCTTGCAATTTTAAATGATTGGAAGAGTTTGCCACAGAACTTTTGCACAGTCAACCAATCTTGCTTCAAACTTCCTCCACTACAATGCTTCTAGTGCTGGTGACTTCAAGGCATCATATGATCTCTGGTTCTTGGCATTACAAGACAGAGGTATGCATCACTTTGTGCATCTTTCTTTCTGTGGATACTGGGGGATCTAATCCAGGCTTTCAGGTTTTGCAAGCAAGTGCCTTTAACCTCTGTGCTACCTCTCCAACCCATATCCCAGCTTACTAATTTTTGTTTCTTTAATAAAGGTGCTCAACCTTGATCTAATGCCTAAGCTGATAGAAGTAAAGTCTCACAGAACAAGTACAGGAGAAGCTGAGAGAGAGGCAGAGGCAAAGCCCCATAGAACTAGTACAGCTTTATTTGTGTCTATTTGTATGTGTGCATAGATGCACCTTCATATGTATCGCTGCAGGTGTGTACATGCCACAACATACATGTAGAGGTCAGAGGAAAACATCAGGTGTCAGCTTTGCTTTCTATCTTATTTGAAGCAGGGTCTCTTCTCTGCATGTGGTCGTTTGAATGAGATGCCCCCCCCAAAAAAAAACTCATGTGTTTTGAATGCTTGGTCCCAAGCTGAAGGCAACTAGGGAGGTGGAGCCTTGCTCAAGGAGTGGGTCACTGGGGGAGGGTGGACCTTAATGTTTATTAGTCCCTCTCTTGCCACTTAGTTCTGCCCAATTTCTTGCTGCTATTTTCCACCTGCTGTGGCAGAAGACATACAGCCTCTGCTTGTGCCATGCTGTCCCCTGCCATTGTGAATTTTCCCCTTGAGACAGTAAACCAAAGTAAATCCCTTCCTCTCATCAACTACTTTTGATCAGGTGTTTTGTCCTAGCAATAAGAAGGTGACTACAACACTGTGAATGCTGGGCTATCTGTCCTGTGCACTTCCATAGGTTCTGAGAATCCAAACCCGGGCATTGCCACTTGCAAGGCTAGCACCTTATCTATTGAACCATCTACTCCAGCCCTAGTTCAGCTTTAAGTGATCAATCCTATGAGTGGATACAGGAGTGAATAATTCTTGGAAAATAAAAACAGGCTGAGTTAACATTAAAAAAGGCAGTCAACAACAACGAAGTCAAATTAGGTTCAAGCAACAGACACAACAAATCTTCTCCAAGCCTTTTATATAAAAATGTATTGGGGGATTTTCTCCAAGAAGGACATATCTGACATATTTCCCTAAATTGTTGCAAATGCTCTCCACATTTGCATAAATCCAGTGAGGCACAACATTCATGTGGGAAGTCAGGCAGATTGATCACTCAACAACAGTCATTGAAAAATAGAAGTCTCCAAAGCTCTCATGAAAGCTGCCCAGGGTAAGTGGAATCTCATCTGCTCATGACCCACATCCCTCTGCAACGGAGGGATCATGAACACACTCTGTTCTTGGGTTGATAACTAAGTATCACTGACATCAAGCACTACAGTACATCCTGCTGTGGGAAGAACAAAGAAATAACCAGGATTGTTGCAAATATGACTTCCTTTTGTATTCTGTATTCTGAGTGCTATAAGCAGGAAGGGGCAGACCTGGGTTGACCAAGACCATCCAGGAACTTGTACTAAAGGTGCATTCCCAAGTAGCCAAGTCTAGGAAGACATGGGCAGGTAAAGGGTTGTTTCCTTAGTATTCTGAGGGACACATTTGGAAAATTCTTGGTTAAAGCATAATAATTAATGGTATTTAGCAAGGTAATGCTCAGTGACATGTGCTGGCACTAGTCTAAGCATTTTTTTTTCAATCCTCATGTCATTCTATGTGATAGGTACTAGCTTTGTAGAAAATGGAACTGAGATATAAGAGTTGTTAACCAATATTGCACAACTAGAAAGTTGAGGTACTTGATCCCAGCAACTCAGCAAAACTTCAGGCTTAACCTGTGTGCTATAAAATCCCTCTATTCTCTTTGAACTCTGAATTCTATGACTATCCAAGAACATCGGTTTTGTTTTCTGTAATATGTGGGAGGACTATTTCAACATCAAATACTGAGGATGCAATAAATTCAGAGGCAGAGTAATGGAGAAAGAGCTTTATTAATCACAAGCTGGTGTGTTGGAAATTGGTAACCCACAGTGACCATTTTAACCTCTTACCTTATTGGACAGTGTTTTATGTGCTTTTTCAAGGGACAGTATGTGGGTCCCTGGCAGGTGGGCACCTTAATTGCCTGGTGTTTCCAAAACATAGCCCTTTGGGATGTAGGCTTATCTTGTCCACCTGAGGTCAGCTAAAGCTATAATCTAATGGATCTAAAGACACATGGGGGTGGAGAGATTGCTCAGTGGTTAAAGAGACTTGCTTGAAAAATCTGACAGCCTGGGTTTGATTCCCTGTTACACACAGAAAACCAGGAACACAAAATAGCCCTGGAGTTCATTTGCAGCAACAGGTGGCCTTGGCATACCCATTTTCATTCTCTCTCTCTTTCTCAAAAATATTCTTAAAAGACATAATGATCAGTTTCTGTGTTAATTAAAATGACTAGAATCTGAGTTTCGTTGCCATCAGTATCTTTGGCAAACATTCTTTCAGGTGTGACCTTCTCCAGTAACTTGGAATTAGGGTGTGTTTAGGAAGGAAGGGTTTGTACCTTCTTCACTAACTTTAAGTGTGTGGGTAATTTTCAAGAGATAGATTACATAGAGCAAGTAGAAGCAAAGAGAAACTTCTGTAAATCAGGTCTTGATGGTGACGAGCATTATGTATGCTTTGTTTCTTTTTGCCATGTTACAGAATACCATTCCACTACACCACATATATTTCTACCTTTGAATTATAAATCCTGTGTTTTCTTTTATATATATATATATATTCATTCATTCATATATATTGTCCATATATGTCCATATAATATATATATAATTGTCCTTAATGAATTAGTGGGCAAACAATGAGTTGTTATCCCCAATTCCCCAATGCCCCCCCACCCCATCCCCAATCAGCTGGATATCCTCCTCCTTGGGCCTTCTGGATCAGTCCTTGTGGCAGGGGACCATGGATAGCCTAGTACTCAGCCCGATCCTCCTGGCCCAAGTGTGTTGTTACTGAAGGGTGCCATGCCTCTGGATAGTATCCCCCACCATGGCTCTTTCTGCCCCCTCTTCTGCTCAGTTCCCTGAGTCGTGGTGGGTGAGTATTCAGGCTGCTTTAATGTTGTGAGCTTAGGGGTCTTTATGTCGAAAATTGTTGGTTTCTGTTACCCTGGCTTATCCTGTATTGATTGAATGGCTGTGGCTGTGGATCCCTTGTTCATCACGTCATTCTCTGTGGGGTTCCATATGGATCCTCCATGATATGACTGTGGTGGCTCATCTCTTACCAGGATCTCAGCTATCTGCCTACGGTCGGATGGTAGGATTAGATGGGCCACAGCTCTCTCACTGTATCCTGAAAACTACAAACACAATCTCCATAGGAGAGTGAGATTAGTACAGGTTAATAGACATAATTCTGGATTACCTAGATTCTATTTTTAGTAGCCTCCCCATCAATTGCTCTCATAGTGCATCTTTTCTTGGGAGCCCAAGAGTACAGGATCTGGTGCATATCACCCTGAATCCCCAGTTCCAGTCAAGGGCTCCTGCTCGCTAAGTGGAATATTTGGCCAAATCTAAAAGCTGTTTATTGTCTCCCCTAGGCCCAGGCTCCTCCATTGCACAAGTGCTCCTTTATTGGTTTGCTGTTCTCTCCCAGTAGGAGGTATGGTCAGCCTACTCATGGTCGCAGACTGTGTTTATGCCAGTGGTCTCTATTTACTCCAGCTGCTGTTGATGAGCTTCCCATGGCAGCTTGTGCAGTGCCTTCCAGCACTGCACTAACTGGCATCTGGGGGCTGGTTACCAATCCGGACCTTGAAAGGTCTCTCGATGCTGACTGGTGGCATTCTGTGGTTTCTTCAGCAACAGGGTTTTGCCTCAGGCCTGGGGAGGGCGTTCAAGAGCTTTGACAGAATTCTGTCTTATTTTTGGAACCTCATGGGTCACTTTGGTCAACAGCTCAGTGAGGGAAGGAACCAGTGGTTGGGACCAGGGGTTGTCAGACTGATCAATTATTCACAGGCTTAGACTCTCTCCCCTACTACTTGTGGCCCCTCTTGCCAGTCAACTCCTACTACTTGCACAATAGGTTACAGTATGCTCATGAGGATTTTATGTTTTTGAACCTAACTTGGTTTAGCCTCATGCTTGAGCCATTCCCCTCCCCTCATCCCTTACCCCTCATTCATAGCCTCTCACTTCTTTCTACTAGTCTGCATAGAGTTTATGGTTATTCTGGTTAAGGACCACATATGAGGTAGAATATGCAGCGTTCGATTCTCTGTTCTTTTGAGTGTTCGCTTAGTAAGATCTGCTCAAAGTCAGACCATTTTTTCCTAAATTTCAATCTGTCATTTTTCCTTTCAGCTGAGTAAAATTCCATTGTGTAAATATACCACAGTTTCGTTATCCATTCCTCCTTGGATGGGCATTTGGGTTGATTCCAATTCTTGGCTATTATGAATTGAGCTGCTATAAATATGGCTGTACAAATGTTTCTGCGTTGAGATGTGACATCTTGCGGATAGATGCCTAATAGAGGGATAGCTGGGTCCATTGGAAGGTCTATGTCCATTCTGTTCAGAAGTCTCCAAACTGCTTTCCATAGCCGTTGAACAAGTTTGCTATCCCACCAGCAGTGAATGAGGGTTCCTTTTTCCCCACATCCTCGCCAGCAATGATTGTTGTTGATTTTCTTTATGATTGCCATTCTGACAGGGGTAAGGTGGTATCTCATTGTCGTTTTGATTTGCATTTCCCTGATGCTTAAGGATGCTGAGCACTTTCTCAGGTGCAAAAGAGCCATTTGTGTTTCCTCCTCTGTGAATTCTGTTGAGATCAGTGCCCCATTTTGTGAGGGGGCAGTTTTGGTTTTTGTTATTAATTTTTTTTGAGTTCTCTGTAGGTTCTAGAAATTAGCCTCTGAGTTGTAGCTGGCAAAAATCATCTCCCAGTTTGAAGGGGTCTATTGAGAACGGTGTTTTTGTCTGTACAGAAGCTTTTGAGCCTGATCAGGTCCCATTGGTTAAGTAACTGTTGCACTTCCTGGACTATCGGAGATTTGCTCAGGAACTTATTCCCTATTCCTATCTCCTGTAGGGTTTCTCCTATTTTTTCTTCCAAGGTGCTTAGGGTTGTATGGTTAATATTGAGGTCTCTGATTCATTTGGAGTTGATATTTGTGCATGGTGAAAGGAGTGGGTCTATTTTCATTTTTTTACACATGTTTATCCAATTTGTCCAGCACCATTCGTTGAAGATGCTATCTTTATCCCAGCATACATTGTTGGCACCCTTGTCGAAAACTAAGAAGCTGAAGTTATTTGTCTTAAAGGCTGGGTCTTCGAGTCTATTCCACTGGTCAGACTGTCTGTTTTTCTGCCAATACCATGCTGTTTTAGTTACTATGGCTTTGTAGTATGTTTTAAAGTCAGGTATGGTGATACCTCCTGCATAATTTTTTTTTTTGCTCAGAATAGTTTTGGCTATTCGAGGTCTCTTACCCTTCCAAATAAATTTTGAGATTATATTTTCGATGCCTGTGAAGGAGGTTGGAATTTTTATTGGTATTGCGTTGAATCTGTAGATTGCTTTTGGCAGGATTGCCATTTTTACTATATTGATTCTCCCTATCCATGAGCATGGAATGTCTTTCCATCTTGTCACATCCTCCTCTATTTCCCTCTTGAGTGTTTCAATATTTTCCTTATATAAGTCTTTCACTTCCTTGGTTAGAGATATTCCAAGATATTTGATTTTCTTTGAGGTTATAGAGAACGGGACAGTTTCTCTGATGTTTTTCCAAATATTTGTCTTCTATATATAGAAAGGCTACTGATATTTGTGTGTTAATTTTGTATCCTGTCACTCTGCTGAAGGCATTGATCACCTTCAGGAGTTTACTGATACTGTTCTTTTGGTCTGATATATATAAGATCATGTCATCTGCAAAGAGAGATAGTTTGACTTCTTCCTTTCCAATTTGGATCCCTTTTATGCTATTCTCCTATCTTACTGCTTGGGCTAGAATTTCAAGCACTATGTTAAAGAGCAGTGGTGAGAGTGGACACCCCTGTCTTGTTCCTGAGTTAAGTGGGAACTCCTTGAGTTGTTCCCCATTGAGGATGATTTGTGCTTTAAAAGATCTGTACATTGACTTTACCATGCTGAAGTATAGGCCATCTATGCCTATTCTTTCCAGGGTTTTGAACATGTAGTGCTGTTGAATTTTGTCAAAAGCCTTCTCAGCATCAATTGAGATGACCATGTGGTTTTTGCGATTGAGCTGGTTAATGTGGTGAATTATATTTATCAACTTTCGTATGTTGAAGCATCCCTGCATCCCTGGGATGAAGCCGACTTGGTCAGGGTGAATTATAGTCTTCATGTGGGTTTGTATTCGGTTTGATAAGACTTTGTTTAGGATTTTTGCATCCAAGTTCATTAGGGATATGGGTCTGTAGTTTTCTTTTCTCGTTACATCCTTGCCTGGTTTGGGAATTAGGGTGATGGTAGCTTTGTAGAAGGAGTTTGGGAGCCTACCCTCTTTTTCTATGCCCCTGACAAACTTCAAATAGAGAGGTTTCAGTTCTATGATGAAGGTTTGGTAGAATTCAGCTGAGAAACCATCTGGACCTGGGCTTTCCCATTTGGGGAGGTTCTTGATTACCGATTCAATCTGTGATTGTTATCGGATTGTTTAGGATCTTTACCTGCTCTGGTCTGAGCTTTGGTAGTTAGTAGGTGTCCAGGAATTTATCCATTTCTTCCAGGTTCTCTAATTTTGTGGAATATAGGTTTTGGAAGTATGACCTGATGATGCTTCCAATCTATTACAGGATCTGTTGTGATCTCACCCTTGTCATTTTTCATTTTGTTAATTTGGGCCTTCTCAGTTTTTCATTTCAATAAGTTGGCCAGGGGTTTGTCGATCTTATTGACTTTTTCAAAGAACCAACTCTTTGATTTGTCTATTTTTTCACTTGTTTTCTTTGTTTCCAAGTCATTAATCTCAGCTCTGATCTTAATTATTTCCTTGTATCTTGAGCTCCTAGGGTTGGATTTTTCCATCTGTTCTAATGACCTTAGGTGGGAGGATAGCTGGTTGATTTGAGACCTCTCTGTCTTCATTATGAAGGCATTTAGTGCAATGAATTTCCCCCTGAAGACTGCCTTCCCCACAAGTTCTGAAAGGTTGTGTCCTCATTATCATTTGTTTCTAGGAAATTCCAGATTTCCTGTCTGATTTCTTGTTTGACCCATTCATTGTTCAGGAGTGAGTTGTTCAGTCGCCAATATCTATTGAATTTTTTGGATCCTCTTCCATTGTTAATTTCTAGCTTTAATGCGTTGTGGTCCAATATGATGCAGGGGATTACATTGATCTTTCTGAATTTGTTGAGGGATGATTTATGGCCCAGTACGTGGTCAATTTTTCGTATGTTTCAAAACGGTTCCATGTGGTGCTGAGAAGAATGTGTAATCTGTGTCATTGGGATGGAATGTTCTTTAAATGTCTGTTATCCCTAGTTTGTCTATGGTGCTATTTAGCAACTTTATTTCTCAGCTTGTCTTTTGTTTGGACGATCTGTCTAGTGATGACAGTGGAGTGTTAAAGTCTCCTACTATGATGGTGTTGGCATCTATATCTGCTTTGCTTTTAAGTAATTTATGCTTAATGAACCGAGGGGCCCTTGCATTTGGTGCATACATATTTATTATAGTGATGTCTTCTTGTTTTATTGTTCCCTTGATGAGTCGGAAGTGGCCATCATCGTCCCTTTTTAATTGCTATTGGTTTAAAGTCTATTTTGTCAGATATTAGAGTAGCTACACCCACTTTTTTATTATTCCCACATGAATGGAAAATTGTTTCCCACCCTTTTACTCTCAGTAGGTTGTTGTCTTTAGCGATAAGGTGTGTTTCTTAGAGGCAACAGATGGAAGGGTCCATTTTCCTGATCCAACCTGAGATCCTGTGTCTTTTTATAGGAGAGTTTAGTCCATTGACATTCAAAGTTATAATTGTGAGGTTTGCTTTAAACCCTGCCATGTTGGAGAGAATATGGAAGTTGGTATCTGAGCTGTTGTTATTATCTCGTTGGTGTTACCTTACTTGTTCTCTGTTCCTTTGCTGAGGTCGAATGTTTGTCTCATCTACATGGGATATCTCATGAAGTATCTTTTGAAGGTTTGGCTTTGTATTCAAGTAATTGTAGAGCTGGTTAATTTTATGGAATACTTTCATTTCTCCGTCTATTGTGATGGATAACTTTGCTGGGTACAGTAGTCTAGGTTGGAATCCGTACTTCTTTAGGCCTAGGATCTCTTTGTTCCAAGCTCTCCTGGCTTTTAAAGTTTCTCTGGAGAAGTCTGAGGTGATTCTAATGGGTTTTCCTTTATAAGTGATTTTCCTTTCTCTTGTTGCTCTAAGGACTCTCTCTTTATCCTCAATGTTTGGCATTGTAACTAAGATATGTCTTGGAGTGTTTCTCCTTTGGACCAATTTGTTTGGGGTCCTCCGTATCTCTTTTAGAAGTACAGGGCTATCTCTTGCCAAGTGTGGAAAGTTCTCTTGAATAATTCTGTTGAAAATATTTTCTATGCCCCCAGCTTGGTTTTCTTCTCCTTCCGGGATCCCCATGATCCTGAGATTAGGTCTTTTTATGGTATCCCACATTTCCCTTGAGTCTTGTTCACTTGCTCTTTTGAATTTTGTCAAGTTTCTGATTTCTCTTGAATTCTCCTCTGTTTTGTCTTCCATGTCTGAGGTTCTGTTTTCCCAGTGGTTAATCCTGTTAGTAAGAGATTCTAGGGACGTTCTTATTATTTCAATATAGTTTTTGTTTTCTGCAACTTCTTTTTGGGTTGCTTCTATCATCCTGTTGAGATGTGTTTTCATTTCAAGGTTTGATTTAATTACTTCTTCCTGACAGTCATTCTTATATTTGCAGATATCTTCGGTTAATTTGGAAAGCTGGTTTTTGATAACCTCAGTTTACAGGTTTGTCTTTATTTCTGATATGTCTCTTCTGAAGTTCATTAGGTTCTCCTCAATTATATTAAGCTTGGTGGCAAAGCTAATGAGCTGACTGTACCGTTTCATTATTTTTCCTTGCATGACTAACATTAAGTTCTTTTTAAGATCCGTGCCAGTATGATCGGGGTTTAGTGTCATGTCTTCCTGGGCCTGCCTCTGCTCTCTGTCTTCAGTGGCATTGTTGTTGCCATTTGGCATGGTTTCCTCAGCTGGTGCTATATTCTTGCGCTGAGGTCTGCCCATTTCGATTCCACTTGGGGTGATTGGTGGAATTCCTTTGATCTGATTACACTTTGCTAGTGTGTTCTGGGAGGACACTGAGCCCCACTGGTAGGATTGGGCCCTCACTTGTTTAATCTGTGTGTGTGCCCTCAGATCACTGGCTGGACTTTGATGGTGATACTGGGGGTAACCTGTTAGGAAGGGTGTGGGGCTATGGGGACTTAGTAAGCGGAGGGTGTGGTGACAGGTCCTATGTAGTCTGCTAGGGGGGTGCAGGACACCTTGGAGACAAGATAAGATGGGAAAGGGGGTCAACTGCCTATCACTGGCCACCCATAGACTATACATCGTGTGGGGAAACCACGGGAACCAGGTTGTGGTAGAACCACAGGAGCTAGCGGGCACATAGGAGAACTGCAGAAACCTGAGCTTGAGGATACCTTAGTGACCAGTGCTTGGGGGATTCTCAGAGTCAGTGGGCAGGGATATCGTGAGGAGTCGGGGTTGGGGGAGCTGCAGGGGTAGACAGGCAGGGAAACCATTGGGGTCAGGGTTCAAGGAAGCCACAGGGTTAGAAAGAATAGAAAAAAAAGAGAGAGAAAAAGAATAAAAAAAATCAAAAAGGAAATAGGCACGTAAGGGGCGGGGCAGGGGGCAGGGGGCAGGGCAGACCCTTGCGGGAGATGTAGAGACTAGGGGAGGGGCTGCAGAGCAGAATCCCCAGTGGGCAAGAGGGAAAGAAAAATTAAAGAAAAAGAAAA